>JAABKJ010010776.1:0-10893 GCA_011634705.1 Andricus grossulariae
CATAATTATAAAAATTTAGGACCAGAGCCGCGTTTCTTAGTGCTTCTTATTTATTATCCCAAATTTTCAACTTGATGAGGCTATTCGTGTGAACATTAGTTTACAAATAAAAAAAGTTTCGATAAGGTAGGAAGCCGGCCACGTGACCCACTCGTCACATGGCCTTAAGCATGTATATTTGCGTATGTACACTTACAGTATTATTGGTAACAGACCACATCTAATTATGCGTATCTTAGTTTATTTCTTTACTTCTGTTAAATACCTTTTTTTATCTTTATATTGATCACCGTCACTTTTTAATTGTAACATGCATCACCTGTTCCTCATAGGGCTATCTGGCCCTAGGAACTTTTCATGAATAAATACAATACAAATTATTTGAACAATTTTGATAAACAAATTAAGAGTTTAGCTATTTTTTAAAGAATAGGCTCAATTTGATTACGGAATCAATGAAGAATGTTTTTCAAATAACTCTTTCCTATGATACTTTGAAAATTTACAATAATTATTAATTATTTTAACAATTTTCATAAACATTCAGAGTTTAGGTTTTTTTTCAAGGAATAAAAACAATTTTTTTACAGACTCCACTAAGATTGTCTTTCCGATAAATCTTTACTATTTTTTGTAAATTTACAAGAATTATTAATTATTTAAACAACTTTCATAAACGAATTCAGAACTTGGATATTTTTCAACGAAGGGGGTCAATTTTTTACAAATTAACTATAAATATATTTCCGATGACTTTACTCTATTATGCTTTTCGAATTTCCAAGATTTATTAATTATTTAAACAATTTCAATGAATTTTTTTATGGAATCAACGAAGAAAGTATTTCAAACATCTTTTTCCTACGATACTTTGAAAATTTAAAATAATGATTATTTATTCAAATAATTTTCATAAACAATTCAGAGTTTGACCATTTTTTAATTTACATAAAAACATTCATGCAGCTACAACCTATTTATTAATAAATACAAATTTTCTATCTGAACTATAATATTAAAATCGAAAGCATTTGAACATTTTAAACGAATTCATTTTTATAATAAAACATATGCATTATATGTTTAATAAGAATTAAAAAAGCATACAAATTTTATAATGGTAAAAACTTCCCTTTTCATTAATTGCAGTCTTTTTTCGTTTTGGTAATTTCTTCCAGTACTTTAATAATCTATTTTGCTCAACCAAGATTTCTGGACTCTTCTCGAGCCGAGATCATTTACTATGTATTTCTATGAAAATTTGTACGCGCCGATATTTGAGAAGGTTTTTACAAAGTTACATGAAAATGTTCAGAATTGTAAAACTCTTTATTCTGCATCGTGATATGGTATCCATACGAAGCCATGTACAAATAGAAGTTATTAAAGTTAAAATTAATTTCATGGTCTTTTATTTAACTTCATTTTCAAATAAAATAATTGTATGCAAAGGATTTGGACGAGCACGGAGCGCGCGTATAAGGTTCTAGTTGAATGTAAAAAAATACTTACAGACAACGAATCTTCTCCTACTAAACTCGAAGCAACAGCTAAAATATTTGGCGAATAAAACTTCTCGTACATAGAGCTTGCTTGACATGTGTCGACAACAAATAAAATTTCATGATATCTCCGCTTTTGCCACATCTGCTCTAAAGCATCGCTCAATTCTTGACTAGTTATTTCTTCTGAGTCTTGGAACTTTAGGAAACCGTTCCCTCCGTGACCCGTCAAGTAAATAAGGATATTTGAACCCTCATCTGTGAGCAGCTTTTTAGATCTGGGTGTTTCAGGTGGTAAACGACCGGTTAGGAGTCTTACAAAATTTTCTACTGTTACCTCATAACCTCTATAATCTACTTCAACATCATCTCCATAAACATTGATGTGCTGTTTAATATTGTTGAATACGGTTGCTGGTCTTGGATTTCTTGGATTACATGCCATATCGTCGGCTATCATTAAAATTATTTGAGAATCAGGAATTCCCAATCTCTTAACGCTGCGGTAAATGGAAAGTACGTTGGCAACATGGCGATAGTTGAACCAAAAACGCGAAGTATCCACTAATACTGCCCAATTGTTGGAATGTTCGGTTTTTGCGAAACTCTCCGGTATCTGAAAAAGAAATAGTCTTCCAAAAATCAAGGCAACATAAACATATATTAGAAAATAAAAAATATATAGTACTTCTAATAACACTTTAGAAAATTTTCAAACGAAGTCGGCAACTGCAGAAATTGAAACTTGAGCAATACTGTTATATTAATACAAGACCAGATTTCTCATCATGTACAGTGCAAAATAATTGCCACAATGACGGGCTTTTCTTTCGACAGCCATGAGAAAGCAAACGTCTCTTAAAATATTTTCCTTATTTTTCAAATCGTTGACCTTGTGAATAATTGAGAGTAATTGCAAACGCTGAATTTATACAAGATTATGTTTAATATAAAATAAATGACAGTGAAGAATCGGCAGCATTTTAAGTAATTCTTGAAATGAGAGCAGTAGTTTCCTTTTTCGTTCTATGGAATTATCATTGCTTTTATAAAATTTCGAATCGAAAGATAAAAAAAAAATTTCCAATTCTGTACGACTCTTCCAGACTTTATTAATAAGGTTAGTATTTATAATGCTACGTTTTGATAGCGGACCGCTATCCTCATCAAGCGATTATCTATAAATGGTTACAGTTATCGTTGAATACCAATAACGCATATGAATAATATAAAAGTATAACGTGATCTTCTTACCTAGTTGTTAGTTACAATTTTGAAGTCGAAGAGGATTAAAAACATGTAGGATGCGAAATCAGTAAATATTTATAAAAATTCGATTGTCAGTGTTGGAACTAGAATGGAATATATGATATTAATTATTATTATTATAAGAACATTTTTCAATTAATATCTAGTTTTATTTATTTATTATTATTATTTATACTGTAACTGCTTTATTTTGGTAAGTTGCATTTTGAAAAAACTTTTTTGCCTGAACGCAAGTATAATCGACTTGCGCTCAGGAATGTCCAACATTGACACTCTTTACACATATTTAGACCTAGGAGGTGAACACAAGTGTAACGTAGAGAGATATAGATGTGTATGTGATACAACTAGAGTAAAAAAATTTCCAATTGTTTTTCAGATCCAGAACCAATGGTATGATGTTTTTAGATGTTGAAAAACATTATTTGTTTCTAAAAAGACGATAATTTTGAAATAATTTTTTGTAATATTTTGTATAAAGGTTATGAAAAAATTTCAAAGTTCTGTTGTATGCTGGATTATAATGATCTAAATCTGTAATTTTATTTATACTATTGTTTCCTTCTTGCTTAATAAATATGATTTCAGCAAAGCATCTTTTGTAGTAATTAGAATCTTGGTATAATATTTTAATATTATCCCAATCGATATAAGAAGTATCACCATTATGGAATCTAATTAATTGTTTTGCAATTACTTTGTGGTATTTTGGATTGTATCTGATATTGTCACGATGTTCTTCTCTTTTTATATGTAATGGACCTTTTTTCTGTCCTAGATATGTTTTACCATATCGGCATTTAAGTTTACAGATAACATTGCATTGATCTAAGGTATCTAGTAAAGGCAAAGACAACTAGATACCTTAGACCAATGCAATGTTGTCTATAAACTTGATGCCGATGTGGAAAAACATATGTAGGACAGACAAAACGTCTGTTGCATATAAGAAGAGAAGAACATCGTAGCAATATCAGATACAATCCAAAATACCACAAATTAATTTCAAAACATTTAGTTAAATTCATAATGGTGATACTTCTTATATCGACTGAAATAATATTGAAATATTACACCAAGATTCTAATTAGTAAAAAAGATGCTTTGCTGAAATAATATTTATTAAACAAGAAGGAAACAATAGTATAAATAAAATTACAGATTTAGATCATTATAATCCAGCATACAACAGAAGTTTTGAAATTTTTTCATAACCTTTATACAAAATATTACAAAAAATTATTTCACAATTATCGTCTTTTTAAAAATAAACAATGTTTTTCCACATCTACAAACATCATACCATTGGCTCTGGATCTGAAAAACAATTGGAAAAATCTTTACACTAGTCGTATCACATACACATCTATATCTCTCTACGTTACTCTCGTGTTTACCTCCTAGGCTTAAATGTGTGTAACGAGTGTTAGTGTTGGACAATCCTGAGCGCAAGTCGCTTGTACTTGCGCTCAGGCAAAAAAGTTTTTTCAAAATTCAGCTTACCAAAATTAAGCAGTTGTAGTGCTGTTTTTTAAATTTTCAATATTAAAACTTGAAACAATAGAAACAATATAAAAAACCAGAAAGACCATAACTTGAAATCTTAAGCACGTAATGCTATTGAAACTCATCCTAAACGCCAAATTAAGGTAACATAATATTTACAAATAATACTAGATATAAACTGAAAAACCTTCTTATAATAATAATTAATATCATATATTCCATTCTAGGTCCAACACTGACAATCGAATTTTTATAAATATTGACTAACTTCGCATCCTACATGTTTTTAATCATCTTCGACTTCGAAATTGTAACTAACAACTAGGTGAAAAGATCACGTTATACTTTTATATTATTCTTATCCGTTGTTGGGTTTTAACGATAATTGTAACCATTTATAGATAATTGCCTGATGAGGATAGCGGTCCGCTATCTAAACGTAGCGTTATAAATACTAACCTTATTAACGAAGTCTGGAAGAGTCGTAAAGAATTGGAAAATCTTTTTAATTTTTCGATTCGAAATTTTAATAATTACTTCCCGGACGTAAAAAAAACTTGGAGCACATCCTTCCATATAGCTTCATTAGCTTTATATTATTTATTCAATAATTTTTTTTATTCAGGATCGATAGAAATGAGTTACAATATGAAAAGACACCCGAAATAAATAAAGCTGTATAGGTTTGTACAGTAAAGTAATATGATCTGATTTACAAACAACAGTAATATGCTAAGTTATAATAAAATTCTCATGTAACTAGAATACAAGTTCTAATTCGTAAAATTTGACGGGTGAACATCGCAACTTAGCACAGCTCGTGTGGAGATTTAATGGTTCAAAAGACATGGTCAATAATGACTGTTTATTTCTTAGTTGCCGGTTGATTGATTACTCGAGTAGAGTAATCTTCCATAATCAGATCGCCTAATATAATCAGACATTTTGCCGTCCTGGTGAAGAAACCTGCTATCTGAACTCGGATTTAAACCGAGATATTCAACGAAACGCGTTTGCATCAATACGTTTTCACTTTTCACTAAACGATTGTTTTTAAAAAAAGAAACTTATCTTTCTTAGGTAAACCGACTCTGCTCCACTTATTGACGCAAAAAAAAACAATTTTAATTATTTATGTGCAGAAGTTTAGATTTGTCTTATATTCATGCACAAATATTCCGAGAAAACCGTTCGCAAAAGCACATCTGCGGAGATGTATCCGACTCGCGTTGAAGGCGTTCAATAGAGTTAGATTTACAAAGACATTTTCGTAATTTGCTTATGGTTTTTGGACCATCAACTGTCCCGAAGGATATTGTCTTAACAAAGATTTCCGAGTAGAGAGTGTATCAACTATATTCTACACCGCTCGAGTGTCGTAAATCTATTTACGATTAAATAGGGATACTACACTTTACCGAAGTAGGATATAGTTTGAACACGCTGTTTTCGGAAATCTTTGCTGAAACAGTTTGCTTCGGGACAATAGCAGTGTACATGTTTGAAGGTTTAACCAGATAGCAATATTGTATAAAATTAAGGGTACTAAGAGAAACACGTAGGGGAGAGTCGGTATGTTTAGGATAGCAGTACCTCTAAATAAACTTGTCCAAAGTTTCAATATGATATGAATTTTGTATTGTTTAAAAATCATAAAAATAAGTTTTGCAAGACTGTCAGTAAAAATTTTGGTTTTCGATATTTCAGTATTTATTTAAGTATTTCTCTTTTTTTTTCTTATATATCGGATAAATCTGAGTTCTATAATACATTTATTTTATTTATGAAACTCCAGCTAGGTTCTCTTTATCCAAAAGATTTGTATGGCATTTTAGAATTATTAATACCTGAGAAAGTCAAAACGGTACGTTTGAGACAATATTGTACGATATGTAATGGGCAGAATCACAATCGATAATTCAACCTATTCTCTCATTTTCCTTATTCTTTATTCTGTTGATACTCTCTCCCTTTTACGGGTTTGAGAGTCTTTACGCTTGCAACCTTGCCCTAGGATTCCGGTTCCCCTTACCATTATCAATCTCAACATTTGATTATATTCCGCGACACTACTTCCTAATTCTCCTTTAAGAGTAATTCGGTGGCGTTTTTTCTACCCTGTCGGCCGATAGACGGCGCTACAATCGCCCTGTTCTGTAAACTTCATGTCCTAATGTGTTAGCCGATCTTTTGTAAACTAGTATGTCCAAGAAAGGCAATTTTCCGTTTTGTTCAATTTGCACAGTGAACTGGATATTAGGGTGTAATCGATTGATGAAATCGGAAAACTCGTGTAGTTCACCTAGTCCATGTCTTCAGATGACAGAAGTGTCGTGAACGTAACAGCAACAAAATTCAGGTTTAAGCTTAGATTGGTTGAAGATTTTTGTTGCTAGATGTTCCATAAAGATGTTGGCTATTACAGGTAAGATCGGATATCCAATTGCTGCTCCTCAGGTTTGCTCGTGGAATTGATTATTGAAAGAGAAGTAAGTATTATTCAGACAGTGTTCTATCAAAGGTATGAGATTTTAGGGGACGTTTACAAAGGATTCAATAATATCGATTGTATCTGAGATTGGTACTTTCGTAAAGAGAGCTACTGCATCAAAATTTACCAGGATGTCTTTGGGTTGAATGTGAATCCGTTGTATCTTTTTGATAAAGTCGAAACAGTTTTGGACGTGCGTGACAGAGTTTCCCGTGAAAGGTTTCAGTTGAAAGGTTTCAGTTCTTTGGTGAGGAAGCGAGCTAGGTTGTAAGTTGGTGAGTTTATGGCACTCACGATCGGTCTGACAAGAGGGTTTGGTTGGTGTCCGACGCCGATTTTTTTGTTACTTTGTAGGTGAAAAGAGGATAAGACTATATAGAACAAATTTGGGAAAAAGTTCACATTTAGGGGTTGAAATCATCCCTTCTATATTTTTGACTCTTTTAGTGTTTTAAGAGGTTACATTGTTTTTTATTTATTGTCTTTACACAAAATTGTTCTAATTGATGCTGTATTACAATAATAGCGTGAGTTGTAAAAACTCTTACCATTTAGAGTATCATAATTTAGAAAATTTACCCCTAGAATGCTTCGCCATATGACATATAGTTTAAGATTTTGGACTTTGTTACTGCAAACATCTTGTTTTGATATTAAATTCTATTAAGAATCATCAGTGTTATTCGAAATGACCCGTAGATTAGGTTTCATCCACCCCTTTAATATTATCAATGAATAAGAAATATATTTTTTAATATAACATTTCTGTAAGTAATGGATTACAATATTTGGTTTGGGCGATCAATAATAATATAACTGATTTTTTGTTAACGATGGCACTTGTTCTTATATTAATAAACCCTTGTTATGCAAAAAACAGACCTAAAAAACTTTTTATGTTTTGTTTAGCAGGCAATTTTAATGATGATACATATAACAGAACTGTTTAAAGAATTTTTATTTAGGTTCAGGCACGTACATATTTCCGTTGAAAATTGCACACACATACACTTACCCTTACATATATCGTTCCTTTAACCCTTATTGCTCAAGGCTTTCGACTCAATATATTTTCTACGAAATAAAAAATAAATGTAACAAAAATAAATGAAGAGAGCAAGAAAAATATTGTATTTCACAAATTGGGTGTGTGATATGATAAAGGCATTATCATTTCGGCATTCGTAATAATAGCTGCGCATATATAAACTTATCAGGCATGTATATATAAACCATTATCAAGCATGTATATGAACTGAAAGAAAAGAACATTTGTTCAGTTAAAAATTTCCTTGTGTTTCTCTCGTGTAAAGTATTACTACATAAAATGATAATCAAAATATACACGATGTAATAGAAGATATTATGAGAAGAAATATGCTTGATTCCTCATTCATTATTGAAAATTTAATTGACTTACAATTTGGTTATGGGGGTAGTCAAATTGACATACAACAGATTAAAGATGAAGAACAAAAAGAAGAAAACGAGTATGGCGAAGTACCTAGTTGTTTATATCAAGAGGAGAAATTCAATTTCGACTATAAAAAAGAAGCTGTTAACTATTGGAATTCTGGAAAGAAAAGGCGTTTATCTTTTCCATCCGTTCATCAAAATTTCAAGAAGCTTCGTTCAGAGCGACAATTGAGAAGATGGCAAGGACAGGTCAAAAGTGGTGGTGATCGAGAAGATAAGCTATACAGCGTTGCAAAATATACTTTAAAAAATTTGAAGGAGGCTATTGATTCGCGAAAATTCACAAAATTTATATCTGTGTTATCTTTACATGAACCTAGAGATATAGAGCAAGAATGCGATGTTTTTAAAAACAATGTAAAATCAGAAATTCTGAGGTATGGGGAAAACAAGATTTTCAATATTACACAGTGGAAGAACTTTGAGCTTTCAAGGAACAAAGACGGTGGAAAATGTTGTTTAATCGGTTTCCTCCACCACGCACAGCTATAAAATTCAGCCAACCATATTTGCCGATGGAAGGTTATTTTCACCCCTTTTTGTAATTTTAAAAGAAACATCCGTACAATTTGGACTAAGAGTAAAAGAAGTACTTTTGAAGGCAAACAATATTTATTTGCAAGCCTCTAAATCCGGTAAACTTTCTTAGAATTGCTTCAAATGTGGTTTCAAGATGTATTTTTCCCTAACGTAGGAGAGAATTATGTATTATTAATAGATTCATGATGTGACCAGTGTGAACGCACCATGAAAACTGCAACACTAGAAGGTAAAACCCTTTTACTAAGAACCATTCCAAAAGGCACAACTGGGATAATTCAGCCCTTGTATGTGTTTGGCTTTAGGATTTGAAAGAATTTCACAAGAAAAATCGCTGAAATAGAGAAAAGTGTAAAAATTGTAATATTTCTGCTGTTGCACATTGCAGAATCGATAACAGTTTTATTTAATAAGTTAAAACCTTGGACACATTTTTTTTTTTTTTTAAGAATTTAAAAAAGCTAATTTCTGTTTTACTGACATAATAAGTATTGATATCATACTTTTCAAATAAGAATTTATTTAGCATATGTAAGTACGTCATTCATAATGTCATGGACCTTAAAAAATGTGTGATTTCTACAAAAAAAAGTATCTTGACCAGTGCCCGTTCGGCTCCCGACCATGGCATCTAACCAGGGTTGGCCCGGCCAGCCGGATCCCGACTAGGTGATTCGAGATAAATATAGATCGGTCGGCTCCCGACCGGTTCCTGACTACGAAAGCCAACCAGGGGTAGCCCAGCCTGGATCCGACCAGAAATCTTGTTGTAGTAGGGCTAACCGGGACGATTTCTGCATGGGATATATCAGATGAATAAAGGTATGAATTTGGAGACAATTTAAACTGAGAATTAAAATAAACATTTTCTTTTAGTGAATCCCGAAATTGTTAAGTAAAGTATTTGTTATTATAATAATCCATTGCACGCTGAAGAAAGGTTTTATTTCTGACATGCTTTCAGTCTTGTAAAATTTATTCCGTTGAAACACATCTGAGTTCACTTTTGTAATCCGATTTACACCACGAAGCACATATATTACTACTATCCCCGCCGCATGGCTGTTTTCAGCACATGGATGCACGAAAAAAATCTTGAAATTTTCATAGCAAACACCGTGATGAATAATGGAAAATGACTCTATGATAAAATCCAATCCGCTGTCCATTTCATATCAGAAATCATGAATCATTATTCGACGCGTGAGTACAATTTTACAATATAATTGGTTGACCTGGAAAAAGGACACATAGAAAACATTTTTACTAATCCTGTTGCATGGAAAAGAGATACATAGTGGTGGATCGTAGGCAAAATTTCCACCAATCTTGCTGCAAATATTTTTCACGCGTCGCGTAACTTAGACACTTCGAAAGAAAATTCAAAACCAAAATTTTAATTAATAGCAATTTAATGACTTGTTTTTCTCTAACAGTCATAAATTTATAAGAAAAATATTTCGAAATTGTTGAATATAATGTCGAGATTATTTCATCATCAGGCGAAAAAATTAAGCAAATAGTTCATAACAAATTTAAAACACTAACCTCAATTGCATTCATTTAAAATAATTTTTCTGCATTATTTGCATTTTTTTCAAATAAAAATTTGTTCATAAATTTGTACATTCTTAGGTGCGAATTTAGATAGAAAATATAAAAATTTTGCCACAGGCATCATTATAACTATATTTGCCATGAATAAATAGATTTTACATGACCATCCGATGCAAAATTATCAAACTCTAAATCGTTCGATTCATTCTTATCTCTTCCAGGAATAATTGTGTGGTTATCACCTGCGATGTCTATATCTGCACCTAACGTAAAATTTGCATTCTTTAAATCATTCGAATTATTCATATTGCTTTAAGCACTAATTATATGCTTATTACTTATGACATTCATCTGTATTCGACGTAAAATTTTCAATATCTAAATCATACGATTTTTTCTGATCATTTTTAAGAACAGTTATATTAGATTCAATGATTTCACGATGATTCATTATGATACATTTCAATTTAAAATGTAAAGCTTTTTCGGGTTTCAATCGTGTGCAAAACTACGAATCTTGTCGACGTTTCGTGAACATTGCAGTTCACTTCT
>JAABKJ010010777.1:0-10893 GCA_011634705.1 Andricus grossulariae
GCTGTGTGAGCACCGAAACGTTGGTGAATATTATCCATGCTTTTTTATTGTGATTTCAAAGTAATAAAAATAAAAAATGACGAAAGAAATAAAAAAGAGAAGGAAGGGGATTTGGTTGGTTGCCTTCTCATTTTTCTTTCCCCTTTTTTATTTTTGTCCAAAGAAACAAATGTTTATTCTGTTTTCAGGAATTACAATAGGAGCATTTTGTGGCTTTTGTCCAAATTTTATCGTAAGATTCTTGGTTTATTTTCAAGAATTTATACATTAAAGATATTTAGCTTCAAATTAAAATTTTTCTTTAGCAGAATGAACATTTTGAATTCTTGAGTTCAAATCTTTGCCAAAGGTAGAAAAATGTTCCTAAAAATGTAGGAAAATCATAGAATCAAGATAAAATCCTACTCTTTAAATCTAAATCAAGAGCACGATTAAGTACTATGTACGCAAGTACTTAGTATTCATACAAAATATTGACTTCTGCAATATTAATGTTTGGGAGCCAAAAGTTCGAGATTCGTCGTTCACCTTTTTTTTACAATGTGGAACTGCAGATTTATTTAGATGTAGGGGTGTCTTCCTGCACTCATGCCAGTTTTTTTCTGGACTTCAAATTTTACCGACTGAGAGATGCTGCAATGTGACCTGCCGCGAATGTGACTAGCTCTAAATTTGAATCTCCGCATATGTGCTTTGTCGCATTCTTGTCAATTTTTTGTGGACTTAATATTTTTCGATATCTATGTTGCCGCAATGTGTCTTGCCGCAATGTAACTTATTGCAAATGTGACTTGCCTTATATGTGACTTTCTGTAATGTGATGTCCCTTTCCTAAAACCCGTTTGGTTGTATGGTATACATCTCTTTTCTTCCATCTATTTTTTCAACCTCCTTCTAAGCACTTCCGCGTAAGCTTTATGTCCCACCGACATGAGTGTGACACGTCTATCTATATTCTTCCACCTGTTTGCCCTCTCCTTTTTTATTCAACGCAATGGAACTAACAGCCCTGTCTTACATTCCTTTGACCACCCATCTCCTCTCCTCATCTTGTTGCAAATCCTCCACATCTCTTCTCTCACCCCTAATCCTCCGCATTTCAGGGCTTCATTTTGCAAGCCGTCCACCGCTGTGGCCTTGTTTCTTTTCAGCCTTGCGATCGCCTCATTCACGTCGTCCCTACTAATCTCGTTTTCGCTGTCCTCGTCCCCCAATACCGTTTTTCTTCCTTCGCTCTTTGCCCTATTTTACACACTCCCTGCCAGACCCTTGAAATACTTCGTCCACTCTTTCATATCGATTTCTTCATTTATGCCCTTTCTTCCCCTCTCCTCATTTATATTCTTCCACTCCCTCCCTTACTTTACCGCTTTCTCTACATCTTCCATGTACCTTTCTTTCTCCTTCTGTCTTTTCTCCCTTATCATTCTTTCGTGCTTTCTCTTTCTCCTGTTAAGTTCGCCTTTTCCATTTCTCCTTTTCTCCATATTCTTACATTCTCCTTCATCCTATCTTTGCTTTCCCTAAATTTATCGTCCCACCAACCTCGCCTAACCCTCTCTCCTTATCTCAGTTTCACCTATTTACTTAACTTATCAATCACTCCTTCAAGTTTTTCTAGCAGCGTCTCTACTTCTTCTCCTTGTATACTCCCTATCTTCTCGTTTTCTATGCTTTCTCTAAATTGTCTTAACTTTTCCTCTCCCCACCTGCCCATTTTCAATATCTTCTTCCCCTTCCTTTACTTCTTCCGCCTACCGCGCTTTGGGCCTCCACATTTCGACGTAGCGATCATCGGGATGTGCTCCGAGCCTATTTCATTGCCCACTTCCATTTTAACCATCATCTTCCGCATTTTTTTTCTCCCGGAATGTAGTCCATTACGTTATCCCCTATAGCCGCGTACGTAAATTCCTCTTCTTCCGCCCCTGATATTGCCGTTACAAATAAACCATTTCGCCTCTTCCAATAATTCCAGTAGCCTCCTACCCTCCAGATGCGTTTCCTTGTGTTACGAGTTTCTTATGAAGCCCTTCTTTTCTGTATCCCACAGCTCTCGCCCTTGTTCCCCAGTCCATGCATTCAACCCCCCTCCTCCCTACCTTTTCCTCTGTCCATTTCCTTATTGTTCTCCATCATCCCTCATCTCCTCTTCTCCTATACACACATAGAACATCCTCAACCGTTTTTCCTACTTTTATTTTTCTCACCATTGTTCCGTCCTCTGCTTCCATATACTTTACATTTTTTTCATGCCACCCATTCCTCTCCCTTTCACGTGATGCTTTCACCCTGCTTGCATCTTCCACACATATGCTTCCGCTAACAATCTTTCTATGCCCTTCCAATATTTCTCATGCGCCCAATTTTCACTCATTATTACGTCCCATTTTGTCAATTCCCCCCCGAAACCCTCATCCTTGTTTTTTAATCCTCAGACATTCCAGAACGCCACTTTTACGACTCTATTTCCATCTCTCGCTCCTCCCGTCCTTGTTTTTAGCCCTTTTTTTTCTTTCGTAAATCCTTACGCGTTTCCTTCTTCTAATTTCCCTGTTCTTTGTCTTCCTCCCATCCTTGCCTTCCTTTCCAAGCTCTCAGTTCTTCTAGTTCTTCGTCCCAGATCCACATCTCTCCGTTTACCCTAATTCTATCTCTCCTTATTATAACCCTGCTAACTTTCTTTCTTTCCACCCATGCCCTCTGCTCAATCAGACATTTTCTTCACCTTTCCTGCCAGGTCAGATCTTTTTCTATTCTCTCTGTTCTTCCTTTCCACAACTTCTTTTTGCCCATTATTTCCAACAGATCATCGCAAGAATCAATATTTAACTCTGAATTGGTCGTTAAAAAGAGTCCTGCAATAATTGTACACTAAACTCTGACTGGCTGAATTGTTTTACAAAACAAATTTCTGCATGAAGTGCGCCCAGGATGAAGTCATTTGGTCATTTCTGCAAGAAGATATTGTGCAAATAGTACACATTTCAATTTCTTCTTCAATTGTTCATAATTGAGCTGCCGGATAGCAAAACCCTAAAACCACAAGTAAAATTTGCCTGTCTGTTCGAGTTGGCCTTTAACTCTTTGACAATCGCTTTCCGAACATTAAATTTTTAAACTTACTATAGTGTAGAAAATTTCATGACGCATCTTTCTTCTGCTTGAAAAAAATTTTTATCTATTATGGTTTCCTAAATAAACTAAAAAAATGAAGTTTTCGGAAAACAAAATTTTATTAATATTTTCACTTCAGCTCGCTCTGAAAGACACAGTTATTAATATTTTTACTCGAAAATGGAAGGAATTATCCTATAAGCCTACAAAACGTGCATAATTGGCCCGAAGTTTGTGCTATATTTGCTTGAACTCATGCAATTTTAGCGTGGCAATGAATGAGAGTTGCCCTCTGTGACTTTCCGCAGTGTGACCTGCCGCAAATGTGACTTGCCACAAATGTGACTTACCACAAATGTGACTTGCCGCAATGTGAGATTGCGAAAATTTAACTTGTCACAAATGTGACTTGCCACAATGTGACATGACGAAAATTAGACTTGCCACAATTTGACTTGCCGGTAGTTGGCATGACTCAACTCGTATACATCGTAACAATCAACTATATACGTCAAAAATAATAAAAATAAATTATTTACGTTCAAAGACCATAGGGGGTACCCGGGTACCCAGTTAGTGTACGATCGTTGGAAATTTGGTCACTGACAAAATGGTTGAAGAGTAAGATTTTCTCTGGATTTTATGATTTTTTCAAATTTTTAGGAACACTTTTCTAGATTTAGCAAAGAGTTGAACTCAAGATTTCAAAATCATCATTTGGTATAAGACATATTCATGCTTAAAATGCATGAATTCTAGCTAGGATAACAAGAAAAAAACCTGCGAAAAACACATGAGAGATACCCTTGCTATTTTACTTAGATTTTTTTCTCTGTGTATTATAGGAAAAAGTTAATAAGTTGTTCGTCAAGTAGTATGGATATAGTGCTAGACAATTTTCAATCACTTCGTTTCTCCAGGCAATTTTGAGTAAATCCAAACTTCCAGCTGAAAAAATGTTCATTAGGGAATAATTAAGTTTCCTGGACAATATTGCTTCAATAGAACTGACCATTAACGAACTGTGAGTTTGCAATATGTTTTGATCTAGCTCGCCTGGGTATGGACCCCGTTACCGCGGCTGATACGACTCGCAATGCTGTCAAGAAATACTAAATGATAAAAATAATTGATTCAGAAGCAAGAAGTCAGTCACAAATTGATTCAGTGAAAATTTAACTAAAACAGTTCAAATTCACTAATTTTTTAGGCAAACTTCACGTCGAGTTTATGTTGCCCAATGAAAAATCAATTAATTGTTCGTTTAATGAATTTTCAACTGAATATCAGTGAATATTTAACTAAAGTTCAGGTAATTTTTATTGATCGCTAAAGCATTCAGTTAAATGTATCTGATTCAGATATAGAAAGTAGGAAATATATTATTTTATTGAATGCAAAACTTCACAGGTGCGATTTCATGACTTCATTTACAAAGATTGCTTATTTCACAGTGATTATCTAATGATCTTCTGAAGAAATGATTACTGATATTTCTATATTCCATGTTTGTAAACAAAACATTTTTATAAGCAGCATATATAGCATTGTTTATGTTCAAAGTTGATCTTTGAGATTGCATTAAGACTTTTTGTATCAATGTGTTAAGTTATTATTATCATTTATAAAAGAAAAATAAGACCACATTTTAATCGCCTCTTTATTGATACACTTTAAAACTTAATGTACAGAAAATATTAAATAAGCTGTCAAATTATTGTAATAAAACTGTAAATTTTCAAACAGCTTCATAAAATGGGGAAAATATTACGTTATTGTACACAAAGTGGACAAGAAAATGAAAATTAGCATATACTAGAACTTGGAATTATGGCCGATTTCGGGCATTGCCTTAGATATAAATCCATACACTCCGAACGTAAACAGTCAGGGCCGCGTGAACGCTATCCGTTGGATTGCCAGGCATGTCATAACCTGATGCAACTAGCGCGCGGAGAGTGCGTCCCTCCTGCTTATTTGTCATGTTAGAGTGGCACCGTCTTCCTTGCTCCGCACATCACTACATTCCGAGGCCACACAAGGCCAGCACTTCTAGAAAGGACATAAAATCGTATGCCGTAATTCCAAGTTCCAGTGTATTTTTGTAGAAGCTCTTATTATGGAACTTGTTTTACTTTTCTATACTTATCTTTCTCCGTACCTTCCAAATCCTATTCTCCCGAAGTTTTATTGCCAGTGTAACAGAATTGATCACTTACACACATTTTTCAGTAACCTTTACGGAATAATTTTAGAAAGATCAAAACGCCAGAATAGAAAATTAGTTTGCAACTACTTGCATAGCATGTTGTTGCTCACTCGGATGAAGTTGGTTTGACTTCGGATTCACTCACTGACTTCCTAAATTTAATTTAAACTTACGTTCAATTTTTTATTCAAATAATTTTTATCACCAAAAAAACATGAATGACATTCCAACGTATTTGATTTATTAAATAAACACAAAATTAAAAAAGCAGCGTCTAGTATTACGAAAATTTTCGTAAAGCTAGCACACAACATAACATGGGCCGTGTCTTGTGTTGAAGAATTTTCCGTAACAAAGGCCTGCCCCCCCCCTTGCGTTGTATTCTAGTTGTACGGAAATTTCCGTATCACTATTCTCGGCCAATTACGAAATTAACTAATTTCACTAGGAGCAAAAACATTCCAAGTCGAAATCTTTTTACTCCCGTACGAAACTGCACTAAGTTTCAATTCTGAATTATACTTCGGTCCATGCTGTGCGTCCATGCTGTGCGAATAATATCGCTCTTATGCAAAATAGGAAATTATTAGTCTGTTATGAATAATACTGGAGTAGAAATACAGTGTACTCTTACTTGACTCAAACATAAAGGAAAACTTTGTGTCCCTTCTATTCCCCACACGTATCTAATTCATTCTTTGAAGCCTCCTTTGAAGCAAAAATTCAAAAGTTGTACGCACATATAATCCTATTATTTTCTCAGAAAACAGTGACACACATATTGGAAATAATTCCCCCGCCATGCCAGAACTAAATATCATGCTTGGAGTTATGAATAAAGTGTATAAACACGTGCTAATGGACTTTGAAGGTGACAGTCTCGAATGAGCCAAAATGTGTAATGTTACTCGCGAGTTTGTACACGGAAGTCCTGCGTTCGCGGGTAATCCTTGCAAAAACCTTCCGAACGAAATTTTTGTCTAAAATATGTTAGGTGCTTTAAGGAGTTTCAGGCCGTAGTTGATTCTTGTTGTTCTACAATTCTAAAACCAAAATATTTAGTTCAGGTACACCGTAAACCTTAAGTATAGCAGGGTGGGGAGGAAAAAAAGTATCTGGAATTCAGAATAATAGTTACAGAACATTTGGATTTTTTTAATGACTTACTTTTTAGATAGATAGAACACATATTTCTAAAGTAAAATTTGTATTTCATTTATTCTGACATATTGAATCTAAAGTCATTTTGAAGTGTTATTTTAATTGAATAACCTATCTAGAAAAAACTGTATAATCTGTAAGTATGACTATTTAATAAATACTTCAGACTAGATTAGCCTGGGAGCGACTGTCATCCAGGAAAATGACACTCGCTCCGATTGGAACCGCGGTAAATTACACCTATGGCGACGCCTTTCAACCATGAGATGGGTGGCCACAGGGTACGATGGAATCACAATGACGGGCCGGCGAAACTCTCATGTGTCTTAAGGATACAGAGCGTTCCAAGAACCTGAGCTCTGCTTCCATCTCGCAAGTGTCTCGGCAGGTTTTTGGCACGTAGGTCGTAGCAATACAGCAGGTTATTCCTGAGTCTATCTATCCACTCGAAACGTTTATCGGCTCGCTGACTCGTCATCGTGTTTCTATTGAATTTATTTTATGCCTTCTTTCACATATATATATATGTGTTCATATATTTTTTCAGGTACGTGGTAGTAGAAAACTTGAGGTATATGCTGTCGTCATACAGTTCCATGTCGCCGCTATATTTTGGATGCAGATTTAAACCATTTGTCAAGCAAGGTTACATGAGCGGTGGTGCAGGATACGTGCTTAGCAGGGAAGGTCTTCGAAAATTTGTTCAAGAAGGCTTACCAGACAAGAACAATTGTCGTCCGGATAATGGTGGTGCAGAAGATGTCGAGATGGGAAAATGTTTAGAAAAAGTCGGAGTGCGCGCTATGGACACTCGTGATCCACACGGTCGTGGAAGATTTTTTCCATTTGTGCCAGAGCAGCACCTAATACCGAATCATCTTGATAAAAACTTCTGGTATTGGAAGTATATTTATTATGATACCAAAGATGGTTTAAATTGCTGTTCTGATAGTGCCATATCTTTTCACTATGTTTCTCCTAATATGATGTACGTTCTGGAGTATTTAATCTATCATTTGAGGCCATATGGAATATCAAACAGCATTGAAAAGATGTCAACTGGAAGGCCAGGACATTTTACCGATTACTAGTCTTCACTATTAAACTATTGATAACCATCTCGAATTGTTTTGGTAAAATGCATTTCACTGCCATTCATTCCTATCAGGAAAATGTGTCTATGATAATGAGAATAAATTGCAATAAAGAATATTTTGCCGATTAAATTGAGATATTCATATAGGTTGGTACTTAAAATTCAATAGTCGAATTTTATAAATCGTTATCCAAACAAAATTTTCCTCTACGTCATGGAAATGCGTTGGAATTTATTCAAATTTGTGGAATAGTTGAAATGGTGCCAAGGTCATCATGAATGTTGAAAAATGAGCTTTTTTGTATTTTCCAATATAATTTTGATAGTTAAAGAATTTCGTAAATTCTTTTAGTCTTGAAATAAATTAATAGTTAAATACTTCCTTTTTCTATAAAAAAAAGTCTTCAAAAAAGGAAAAAAGGCTCAATATTTCAGAATCGTAATATAACACAAAACGTTTATCTTCTGTCTCTCACTTTCTCTCTTTTTCTCTATTGTATTTTTCTTAAAGATCACGTATGATTTTAATATCAGATAAATATAAATGGTCCACTGAATTAAATTGAAAGGAACTTTAATTTAACATATTTATATCTTACAATTTCAAACTAAAGCAATATCGATAACCTGAAATTTTATGTGGTCCTATTTCTCCGATTGTCGCAAGTTTGAAATAAAACCAAAATTTCAACCAAAAATCACAAAACTGGTCCCCACAAAGTTTTTATTCGAAAAATCTAATACTTCTTTTTTTTTTTTTGAATGACCCATACATAATAGTCAGTATAAGTTAACTTCATTATAAAAATATTACTCTACCTTTTCAATTTTATAGAAAAAGTTACAGTAATGCTAGATTTTCTTTTTGTATTTTATTACCTCTTTCCTCGTGTTCGAAATTGTGTTACGGATTATTATGTGACCGCTTGCTCAACGTTAACAAAAATTTAAAGAAGTTCCACGTAAGCTGCGATATTAGAAGTCAGAAGCAAATTCAAGTAAGTAATATTGTATTTGAAGCATCGCTATGAGCGATATCGTTTACATTTCTTAGTATCTTTCCCGTAATTATTTGTACTACTAAACCCAGGGTGTTATGAATGAAAGAGTGATTTGGTTACTCGTCGTCGGAGGTACAAATCGCCAATTTGAAAAAATTGGTACTATTTTTATTGTGGGGAATCGTTTTTGACCCAACTACCAGACTGGGAGCTTTTGTCCTTGTAGTTCTGAAATTTTGCGGGGCCTTTATATAAATTTAGAATGCCCTTTTCAGTAAACAAGTTACAAGTTTTTATTCAGTGAAATCCCGAAGGATTTCATTCCAAAAGATCGAATGTTCTACAAAATTTAAGGTATTCCTTAGAACTATCGCAGCATCCCTTCGGTAGGTTAGAAGAGATGGCGGGCAAGTACGGCGATACCGAATTTTATTTAATAGAGAAATTTTACGACGACTATGTCAATTCCCGAATTGTTATCCCAATACATTCCGTGAATTTAAATGCCCGGAAAAAGGAGAGAAACACAAGTGACGATCGGAAACATGGCAATTGTTGGCCACGATAATGTTTTTCTTTCTAATAAAATTACATCTACCAAAATTGCGACAGCTTCTGACCTTACTCTCGTTGTCTTGAAGTGCAGTGCGTCTTCGGTGTAGACCTAATCGTAGAACTCGCCACCACCTTCACTTACACTCACGCGATCCGTCGTAATCCAAAAGCACGGTTCGAGAAACTGTGGTTTTCTAGTCTTTTTCTATTCACACGCATACTCTTCCTTTTTCACTGATTGTCGGTTACATTCAACCAGCGAAGTGTACAAATTTTCACGTCTCGAAAAGACTTATTCTCCGTGCACTACTTTAGGATCTTGAGGATCTCCCGAAGTGACGGATCACGTACGGGCCGCGCGAAGTTAAAGCCAGACGGACACGGCGAACTTCAGGTACTAGACCTAGACCGCGTCTTTTAATTGCTTCTTCGAGAAGCGACGAACGACTGCCACGAAGTGACAGGTAGGATTCACCTCGTAGGCCATGGTATGGATGATTTTGAGAAGGGTTTTTAGCAATGTTTGCATTTTTGGCCTTGGAACAGTAGCGGCTGGTTGCGGTCCGCGTGACCACTAAGTGCTGAATTTTCAAAAATTTGTACAACTTAGACTCCTGAAGTCACATGCAGGTGTAGGAAGCTATTTAATCTGTTGCTAATATTAATTTATAATTGAATTTTTTAAAGAGGGAGAGACCGTTATCATCTATTACCAATATCTATTGGGATTTTGACTCTCAGCGGATGATTTTAAATTTGGACATTTGGGTAGTTAACCGAAAGTTATTGATTTTATCTTCATGAGTATTTAATTTTTATTAAAAACTAACATTGTTAATCAACATTTAGTGGTCTCGCGGATCGCTGGGAGTATCCGGCGAGCATGATTAATTAGAAGTCTCAAGAGCTTATAGGCGGGGGAGGAGGATGTAACGGGGCCTTTTTCTAAGATAATAAAATATAATTTTGGGTCCCTTAAGGCCTTGCACGAACATAAATAAAAATAAGATATAATTTTCTATAGCCCGGGAGCCAACCTTGCTAAAGGAAATCCTAAATAAATCTTCGAATAGCTCAAAATCAAAAAAAGAAACATCAGCAATAAAAAACGGTAAAATAGAGCGATAGACGATAAACGATATAATCAGAAAGAAATCCAGAGAGATCCAAAAAGGCAACGGCTAGTCCAGTCCTTATGGTAGAGTGGGAGGTTCGAATAAATATTTGGAAAGATTTTCTTTGAAAATTCAAATTGAAATAATAGGTTTATTGCCGACAATATGAATGTAAACAGATGCGAGCGAAATGGTGATAAAATGACAATTGTTAATAACAAAGATTACAATAAAATACATAAGAGAAATTATTAAAAAAGGGAACGAGAATGTCGCCAATATATAACATAATCGAATTAGTGTGATACATACAAATATATATTTTTTCCATAATAAAAAATGGTTGTTAAATTAAGCAGGTTGGGGCGCAATTAACAAATAGAAGTTTGGGGAAACAATTTCTAATTGAAAAACAATAACAAAAAGTGTCAAACTTATACATAGCGGGGTACAAAACTATATCAAGTTCGGAAGAGTACGAGAGAAAACATGTCGAGAATAAGGTTACAAAGGTGGGGGGGGGGGGCATTTTAAAAAGGGCATTAAATTACACTGGTTTACCAAAAAAAAAGGTGAGGACTATTTGACAAGACCACTTTATCCTTATGTATTTTGAAGCGCTGAATACGAATCCGAGGT
>JAABKJ010010778.1:0-10893 GCA_011634705.1 Andricus grossulariae
CGGAGATTTTACAAGTTTATGGTGTACATTTTACTTTGTAATTCGAATTAAATAATATTGCACTGGGAAAAATGTAAGGAAGAAACTACAATTATAGATATTAGTCATTCTTGAAAGGAAGATAGTGCACATGAAATATGAAAATTTTTAAGGTTATGTTGAAAATCCGACAGTTTCGTCTGCGCATGTACCCAAAAAGCGCGGTGCTATTTAAAATGATATAATATACACTTGCAATAATACGTTAATATTACATTTTTAAAAGAAGTTAAGTATTTTCATTATTCAATTTAATTTGATTTGAAAAATAATAAAAAAGGTTTGTTAATATTTATCTGTATGATTATTCATAGTCTTTATTGATTTCAAATAGGCTCGCGTTTTTCGGCACATGCGCAGTTGAAAATATGAATAGCCATCTATCGAATATCAATGAACGGAAAAGGAACCCTCAAAAAGAGTTACATTGGAGCCTACATTCTAAATGATACCAAATTTTACTTGAGCCGCAACTTTACTGAACCCTCATTTTTTTTCGGTGTATATTCAGCTAATAAAGAACTAACAATTGTTTGATATTAGAAATCGATTGCTAGAAACTTATTTTTTTCGCCCCATCCTATTAAACAACTTGTATAATAATATAACAAATAGTGTAATGTTATATTATTTTTTCAGAATGGACATTACCGAACTTACTGTGGTTGTGTAAAGTGCCTTAATGCCTCTCCCTACTATCGTTCCAACTCAACAGAGTCGTCGAAGAGAGCCATTCAACCGCCTTCTATTAGTAATCGTCGACTGTTGTATTTTGAAGCTTTAATTAAATTTTATTCATGTGAAATTAATAGCTTTCTTACAATATAGTTAAAGTCTGTTAAATCTACGTTAAATTTATAGGAAAAATTTAATATTTGTGTAAATACTTTTCAATTCAGCGATTTTTATATATTTTATATTTATCGCATCACGTTAATATATTAAATAAATAATAATTCGAAGAAATAAATGTTTTCACCTATTTACTTTCATCCCTTTAAAAATAATTGGGTGAGCCCATAAGGAGCGAAATTTAACTCCTCAATGAACTCGAAATGTCGCTCCAATGGTGTCACTTTTATGACACCATCCATTGGAGTCACGCAACTCACTCCTAGTTGAACTGACAAGATAGCTCCAATGGTGTCGACAATCGCCCCCTTTGGAGCAACCAGTCGCCCCATTTGGAGTGACCAGTCGCTCCAAGTTCGACAGTTACTCTTCACTCCAACGAAAAGTCACGCTCCACTCCAAAGGAAGAAGCTCACTTCTAGCTTCAAATTGGAGCGACGATTAATACCATTGGAGCGGCATCTCACTCCAAGAAATTTAGAGAGTACGGCATCATTCTCATTCCATAAGTCCCCCCTGCAACGCAGCGCGTTGCCGCTGGCTTCGTTACCCTGGCAAGTTCAAAAGCGAATCATTCTACACATCCCCGGGTGGGGTAGTTGTCATCGTTTGATTTACCTGGGCAGCAGGTTGAAACAGTACTTGGATCGTGAATTTCGAATTCCCGATTCGGCAGATCCAAAAAAAAATTAATTCTGTGGTATACCACGTACCCCTACAAATATAACGAGCATGGCCCGTGAATTTTCAACCAGAGCTTTGTTGCCAAGTTTGTTGCATTGTATATGCGGTGCTTCTTGTATCCGACAATTTATTGCGTCTACCGAAGACGTACTGAACGATACGGATACAATTTCCTCAGACGCGTTGGTGATTTTGTAGTAGTAACTCAAAATTACCTCGTTCATATGATCGAATCGTGCGATGAATTTGAAAAAGCCTTCAAACAGGATACATTTTCAGAAGAAAAATTTCAGTTATCATAGGTTGGGCGTGAGTGCTATTTTGGCTATTTTTTTTTAGGGTTAGCAAAAAATTCTGACCTGATGGGGCCAAACGGCCACCGGATTTGGATTCAGCGACCTCAAAAACATAAGACCAACGTAGTCTGGTCAACAGTTCAGACAACTTTCTTTTTTTATGAACAAAACGGGCTATTTTAGGGTGTTTTTTGAGGTTAGCGAAAAATCCTGACCTGATGGGGCCAAACGGCCACCGGATTCCGATTCAGCGACCTCAAAAACATAAGACCAACATAGTCTGGTCAGAAGTACAGACAACTTTCTTCTTTTTTATGAACAAAAAGGGCTATTTTGGTTATTTTTGGGAGTTTTTTGAGGTTAGAGAACAATCCTGACCTGATGGGGCCAAATGGGCACCGGATTCGGATTCAGCGACCTCAAAAACATAAGATCAACAAAGTCTGGTCAAAAGTTCAGACAACTTATTTTGTTGCGTGCCTGTGTAATCACCGCTGCTGCCTACATCATAGCTTCAATTTTTAAATTTACTTGTTTAAAGTATTAAAAGAGATCTTAAATATTATTATTCTGACCAGAAAATTGGGAAATATATTGTATGAATATGGAGGAACAATTACAAAAAGTTTCATCTCAAAATCATTCCCTTAAGTATGTCAAATTGTACACTGAAGTTGAGTTCATTTTAAACTGATAATTTTTAATGCAAATGAGTTGGTCGTTTTTTTTAACAGGAACATGCATTTGCTCCATTGCAAATCGCATGATCTATTTCCGAAGTTCTTACCAGGATATTTTCAGCTTTATTTTATTTGTTCAGAAATCGCACAATTGTATAGTTAATCCAATTTTATAACGTAACCGTTGATAATACGTCTACGACTGTTAAGACCTGTTTTGTGCACTATATAATTGTGAACATTTTTTAACATAACCATTTTCGACCTAAAATCAATCTTTCTCGAGTTATTTTTAAAAACATGTTATTGTTTAACACTTTCCATCATGGCGGCCGTTGCCGTACACATATGATTGGGGACTGTTTACAGTATCTTTATAAAGCCATACCCAACGTATCTGTGAAAAAAATTCTACTTATCCGAATTTTTTTAACTGAGTTAAATTTGGTCCCAGTTGACTGGACTATTAGCAATTTTTTGTAATTCGCAAACATATAAAGTTAATATTACGCGCCGCATACGCCTGCAGGATACCTCTGTGACTTTGACAACAGCGCCATCTGACACGCGAATTATTGGGTATCTCAAAGTTATATGGGCAATGTTTATGAAAAAAAGCAGTGAATATCAATTAATTTTAATCAACAATGTTACCTTCGGTTTAAAATTAATTTTTTTCTATAAGATTTTTCGTTAATATTGAATTGAAATTCAAATTTCTTCCCAATAGTTCAAAATTGATGGCGCTGTCGTAGCTACTTAACAGGCGTATTACCCAACAGGTATGGTAACTTGACGCATGTGAACTTTTTGGGAGACTTAATAATTAGGTATTTTAATTGACATTGATTCAATCTTTCCTATGAATAAAGCAAGAGCTAAGAAGGGTTCGATTCCCCAGCGGGGGCGATTTTTCAAAGAGTTTGAGCGTGCGATCATATGTATAAGTCTCTGTGCGTGCAATTGTGTAAGAATAATCATAAATTAAGTGCAGTAATCGTATATGAAATAATTTTTGTTCTTTTCTAATTTATAAATCGTGTGTAGGATACGTACAGTGCATATATACATATACATATATGCGCCACAATGCGAAATCGGCCAAGTTACTCTACACAGAAGTAAGGCTTACTACACGAATAGTAATTCTTTATCTCTGATGTGAGTGTAACGGTTACCAAGTGGTGCATTGCATCCTACTGTTTGAAATTGTTCATCCTACTCTTTTAAAAAGTCAGTTTAACTTACCAGAACACAAAATAGTAATTTTAACCAAATTCACCGGCGAAAAGCTGCACTTCAATTTCAAATAGTTAGAGCTAATGGTTTAGAGAGTTCTTTTAACGATCCACTTTTTTCCGTGCTAATTTGCGATGATGGCAAACTGAAACTTGCGTCGTTATCGCGCGTCTATTTTTAGCAAAAGGGAACCGTGCCATCAGGCTATGTATGTGTTTTTGCGACGGAATATAAAGTAAGCTATGTGCATATGTACAAAGAAGTTATCGAATGACTGTATTCTATAAGATGCTACTTACATGTAGCACGCGTGATCACGTGTGATCCATTTGCCAGCCCTGATATCTCCCCGCCAGAGGCAGAGGGTTTTATGTTTACACGTTCATCACGGTCATCACAGGCGTCATCTCACTGATTGATCTCACAGAACGAATTCGACTCTTCTAATGCGTATAGCCACTATGTATTCAACGATTTCAGCCTGTCTAATAAAATCCTCAGGCCCTCTACACCAATTTACAATTATGACAATTTAATCTATTAGAAATTTAACAATATTTATAGCTTGAAACATTCATAGATGTTTTGCGCAACTATAATTATAAGAAAATTAGTGCCTAGTACGGTGGGCCAGAAACCTGTACACTGCAGACTGTAGAGGAGCAATCAATCAAAACAATTTTTTATTTGATCTTGATAATTAATAATGACACTTCTTAATATTATAAATAAATTAACATTTTCGCTATTAACTGAGAGAAGGCCTTTCTACTTTGGTGTTCATTGGAATGGGTTAAGCGTCGCTTTTCAATTAACTATTCTTTATAATACTTTACTCTCCGGTTAAAATTCTTCATTGTTTGAATAATTTATATACACAAATACACAATTTACCCATTCTTTAACACATAAACTTCGTTTTTAGGAATATTGAATTTTTAATAACTAAATTACCTCCTATGAGGATAACTTACCATTAAATAAAAATA
Source organism: Andricus grossulariae (assembly GCA_011634705.1). Classification (NCBI taxonomy): domain Eukaryota; kingdom Metazoa; phylum Arthropoda; class Insecta; order Hymenoptera; family Cynipidae; genus Andricus; species Andricus grossulariae. The sequence goes on from JAABKJ010010778.1 coordinate 4,780, forward strand.
ATTTATTTTATAAACATTTTGATATGTAATATTCATTAGGGTAGTCCAAACTCACTTTTTTATAGAGAGCAATGGTCCCCCAATACGGTTCTAAATACGAAAAAAGAAATTTTACATTTTTGTTTTTATGAAATTCTGACCTTAACAGGTGCTCGGTTCTTCCACATCACGGCAGAATGTCTCCGTTTAATATTTTCAAAAAAGATTATCATAAGAAACACAATTTCTAACCAAACCTTCTCATGCACAAGTGAATTTTACTTGGCTGAAGTAAGTGAAAGTCCTGATTATTTTCAAAGAAATATTTATATGAGGCAAATAAATATATGCACTTTGAATGAAAAAAAGAAATATTAATTGAAGACAAAAATATACATTTTAAACCAAATAAATAACTCATTGTTCCAAACGAGTGTGCCATGAGTGGGAATGAATATTTCTTTGAAATGAGGAAATGCGAATTGATGGAAATAAAATATTTTTTAAAGTCAAGCAAATATTTTATAGGCTCAAAAAACTATTTCTTCACATAAAATTTATAATCTTTGAAGCAAAAAAATATCCCACTGATCCAAAACAATATTTCTTTGGCCTAAACCTAAGTCATGCGCGAGTGCAATAAAGTAGTTCGTACTTCAACTGTAGTACATATTTTCCTAAATGAACAAATAGATCCTTTCAGATTAAATTTTAATTAACATTTTTATTATTATACATATTCAATTTAAAAAAAACTCACATAATTTAAAATTTTGATGAACCTGAAAGAAAAAAATTTTATGAAAAATCCACCTCAAGCAGGAATTGAACTTGGGTCCGTCGAGTGTAAAGTCCACAGCGATAACCACGACGCTGTCGCAACATTGAAATTTTAAGGTGGAAAGCCATATTTCTTTAATCTAATGAAGTATTCAATTGAAAAAAAATTACGCTAAATTATTAAATGTTTGATTTAAAAAAATACATACTTCGTTGGAATAAATGTTTATTTGTTATGAATAATTTAATTCTAGGAAGCAAATTAAATATTTCCTTCAATTGAAGAAATAAATATTTATGTAAACACCATCTCTTGTTCATCCAGATAAATCCTTTCATTGGTATAAATGCATAAACTCTTTGTAAAAAATAAATATATTTTCAATATAATTAATATTATTTCTTTGATTTAAATAAACCTGAAGACTTAATTCAAGAATGAACAATTAATTGATTCAAATGCGTCCGAATCTATTCAAAGAATCGAACTCATTGAATCAAATAAATATTTCTTTGAACGACTAATCAGATTTCAACGAATCTAGACCTTTTGACTCAATGAATTGTTTCAATGCAGAGAAAAATAACTCTATACCGAGAAAGTAAACCTTTCTTTTTGAGAACGTCACGATTTTATTATTTATATAAATTCAAGTTATATAATTACTAAGTTAAAATCTAAATAGGAACTTTTGGTTTTCAAATATAAAACGAACTTTACTATTTGTACGAACCACCAACGTATGCTTTACATTCTTAAATATACTTATATAAATTATAAAAGGGACATTCATTTTTTAACGAAACTTGCGTACTTTAAAATCTTACGGTTCAATTGCATTTACAGTATGTTGTCTCTTTTAAACCCTTTGGGGTCACATCGGCAATTTTCAGCCAGTCTTAGAAATAAAATAAGGCAACTTATATTGAACTTACTTGAGGAGAACAAAAGAATTGGAAAAATGATAAAAATTCACGGGCTTGATTTACGTAACACACGCTTTAAAATAGTGACTTGCAAACAAAAAAAAGGACCACTGGTTTCGAAGATATTGAACAAGATAAAAATAGTGAAGATCTCGATATGTTCACTTTTTTCATTCATTCAATTATTCATGACAAACTGTTAAATAAATGTATTGCTGATGCTCAGATTTAATTTTCGTTATAATAATTGCTTTCGATGGAAAATTGTTTCAAATGAGCTATTCGTAAATAGATTTTTTTCTTCATTTTCCATACAGATACCCGTGCAGAAATTTATCTATTTTTCTCCATTGAAAAAGTGGCGCTGACAAGGCCCACAACCCTTTTTCTATTTTCAAAACACTAAATTAAACCATGATGGGGCACAAATGGGGCATTAAAATTTAAATACGATATCTGTCATTAATTATAAACACACTGTCGTTGTTCCGATTTGAAAATAATAAAATGACTCACATATATGAATAACATCAAAAATTGGTTTGTGGGGTTTTGTGGAGGGTTGCCCCAAGTCGGAAACTCACGAGAGCTACTCAGTTTCGCCACACATCTATTATATTATTGTGGCGCTCGTCGTACATTTGATCAACCTAACATATATTAGATGGTTGATGCTGTTCTTTGCATCGATGACATCAATATTTTCATTAAATAGTTCTTTATAAATATTTTGGACGCAGGGACATAATGGATACAAAAAATAAAACACAGCCTATAACTGGCTTGAATACGTGTGAAGAAATATAGTGCAATTGAGTTATTAAGACAAGAACTTAATCAAATTCATCCAGAGAAAGCGATGTGACAGCTAATCCTAATAGTTTTGCAACAGGTAAATTTATTTAAATGTTTGGAAGTATTAAAAAAATATAAATAGATTAGTAGGTGATCCTATTTTTTAGAATATTGAAAATAATTTTTTTCTCTTTTTTGATCAAATATTAATTAATACGCAGAAAAAGGAGACAAAAACTGAAAAATTCTAATCTAATCTGTATTTTTAGTTGCATAATACAAAATAAAATAAATTTTTCTTTATAAAAGCAGTTTTCGTTTATTATAATTATCATTTTCAAAAGTAGGACACCCCATAGAAAAACGGGACAGGCCCTGACAAGTTTGCCATAAGTAGGAACTAATCTGCACAAGCGTTACACGCCATATATGGCTCTTGTCAGTTTAGACGACTAGGGCCACACCAGAATTAGGGAAAACTAATCAGTGCCTTACCATTCCCACATTTAGATTATTGCACGGGTAACGCATTTAAACTGTGAAAAGATGCGAAAGTTGCATTATCCTGTTTTATACAGCGAATAACCTCGATGCCACTGCATCTTTTAAAGATTTTAGTTATGACTTCAAAGCTACCCATGTGGAAAAGATGATTGGGGCCAGACTGGGCATCAACCAGAAGGCCCAATTAATAGTTGGGCCCAAACTTGGCAGCCCAATCACTGCCCAACTGAGATACTGTCTGGGTTGTAACGGTCAGCCCAACGAATGCCCAGATTAGAGTAACTAGCTGGGCCTTAGTTGGGCATCCCACTTTATGCCCAATTATTAAAAAAAGGGTAAAATTCTTTAATTAATAAAAAAGGAAGTAACAAATTATAAGGATTTATTTAAAAAAAAATTTTTTTTTAATTTGACGCTTCTTTATGATTCAAGAACTTTCAGCATCCTGTTATTCCTGTTGACCTCCATCCCAGTCTCTTCCAACAGCCAGCTCAGTCCTAAAAGCATCTGACGTCAGCAGCGTAGCCAGGAAATTTGTTCATGGGGAGGGGAGGGGGGGCTGACCTTAGGGAATAAGGGCAAAAAAGGGTATCCGAAAAATAAAGTGACATAATATTAAGGCTAACAAAAATAATTATTTGAACAACTTGTTATTGTTTTTAATAATATTCTCTTTGAATAATGTTAGAAAGTTGCTGTTTTTTCTAAAATTTTTAACCTTTTGTCTACTTTTAACTTATAGTGCGGTAATAATTGATGAAATCCAAGTAACATAATTGTTTAAACAAATTATTATTGTTTATAACTATCTTCTTCTATATTAATGCTAGATAGTTGCGTTTTTTTCTGAAAATTTTCACTTTTTGTCAATTTTTCACTTAGATTAATGAAATTTAACAAAAATAATTGTTTAATTATATTATTATTGTCTATTGGCTTCATCCCCCTGACTACGCCACTGTCTGACGTTGTGTTTTCTTCAATAAAGTGGGTTTAGTACAAATACTCATCTGAGAACGAGAAACAGCACAAGGAAATCACTTATTTTGTTTATTTTTACTAAAGAAAAACGAATGAACTTTGTAAAAATAACTTGATTCTTCGGAAGCTTGAATGGACTCGAATACAATAAACAAATGACGTGCGCGACTGCTTTAGTGCAGGCAGCAGAGCCCGTCTGCGGCGTTGCGGCTCGCGCAGCCGCACACGTTAACCAAAACAGGCGGGGTTTTCAAAATTACAAAATGCTAAGTTTTAAAAAAATGTTTATTTATTGTTGTTTTACTTGAAAATTTTACTGTACGTCAGCAGATCTCTTCGTCGCTTTTAGAAAATTTCGATTTTAATTTATAGCTTATATCTAATTCGAAAACAGTTAAATTATTTTAAGTATATGAAAAATATAACATGTAAAATATATTATGAACTTACCGTAATTTCAAAAGGAAAATGTTAGTGTATACACAAAATTCAATGGCCAAAAGTTCTTTTTAAGGATGATAAAGAAAAATTTTTTTCGGCAAATTAATGTACTTTAACATTTTTAACGAAATATAATGAACAAGTAATTCGTAAATAATTCATTTACTATATAAGTTTATAGAGTAAGAAATATTTTTATTTATATAAATGAAATGTGTGCTAGATTCTGCTTGAACCGCTCAGTATTTTTTAACCCGTATCCATAATTTATTATTCGCACGGCGTTTTTTATTAGAATTATCTAGATCCATATTTATTTCTAAACGGATGCAGCTTACAATAAATTTACTGATATAAATAGCAGCAGACCACAGCCGACATTTTATCTCTCTACTGCCCTCTATCGATATAACTGGGGTTGCTTTTTGGGGCCAGACTGTTTTGCTCCGATAGTGCTCACCATGGGCGTTCTATGGGTAAGCCCAATTTATTCTCAATTAAGCACAAAATCAAAAACTGATCGGCTTTCTCAGCATAAGTTTTGATAATTAAAACTTCTGAATAATTGGAAAAGTTTTAGGATTTGGATGGGCTTGCATCCACTTACTCATATAATTAAAATAATCTGTTAATTAATTTAGAACGCCCACTATGGGCGTTCTATGGTCATGCCCAATGTAGGGCCAAGCAAAAAATCAATCACTGGTCGGCTTTATCAACATAAGTTTTGATAATTAAAACTTCTGAATACAGTCGAACTCGGATTCAACGTTCCCGGATTTACCGATTCCGACAATTGACGCCGCCCCGCGGGTAGGCTTGTCAGGAGCTGCGCAGGGCGTGCGGGGTTCACGAAGGCGTGACAAAACATGAACTGTTTACGTTCGGAGTTCCGCTAAGTTTAGTTTGGGTAGGTCAGGTCTAAAGACAGCCCCAAACGCGACGTTAAATCCGAGTTCGACTGTAATTAGAAAAATTTCAGGATTTGGATGGGCTTGCATCCACTTACTCATATAATTGAAATAATCTGTTAATTAATTTCACTTTTTGTTATCTGGGCTGCCCAGTTGCGGCCCAATTGGCGCACAATTATAAGTTGGGCTAAGCTGGGCCGATTTCCATATGGTTAGTGATCTAATCTCTCTCCTCTTTCAAATTCTGACAATGATTTATTTCTAGTGTTTAGTTTTCGTCAATTTTTTCTCTGTTCTTATATTACAAATATGACAAATTCCTGGTTTTCAAACAAATTCCCGTCTTTTTTCCCGTATTCAAAATTCCAAGCTAATTCCCCGTTTCCTCGATCAGTGGCCAACCTGGCAAATTTTTTCATTGTCAAACGTTTGCATATTTCTTCGGAACAAATCTTTTGAATTATACTATTTTAATGTATTTTAATTTTAACTGCTAATCGAATTATAAAACAAAATGAAAGCTAATTATAAGCTTAAATTTCAGATTTTTCTAAATACCCACCCCAGACGGAAATATTATATATAGTTTATATATATATATATATATAATAAAAAACTAAAGGTTAATAAACACCGCAGGGTCCCACAATTGACTCTATCTCCCTTGGAGCGTTCGGCAGGGCAGGATCGCGGCCAACACCGTAAGAGCGACAAAAATGGTTATAAAGCACTCTTAGGGCCGCATTGTGTCTGTAGATATAAGTCGTTCCTGCGTGGGTGGGACACCCCGATA
>JAABKJ010010779.1:0-10893 GCA_011634705.1 Andricus grossulariae
GTTGTCCAAGTGTATATCCAAGTACTATAGGTGAAGGCGGCCACCCAGGAGGCGACCTGGCTTCGGCATGAAGAGGACGCTCCTGAGAAGAAGTCCGGTCATGTGAATTTTGTCTGTTAGAAGAAGAAGTACCAGGGTTACGTTCGCTATTAGTATTCCATTCGAACTCTAGTGAATCGTCATTTGCTGAAGCTTTAATAAAACTGTTGGGGAAGATTGGGTGACTTTCCCCCACTGGACAATGTCGCATTTCATCTGGGGTCAAATTATTAACTTCGCCGCTTATCATATTTATTTTAATTCTCGTACGAGCCTTATTTGTCGAATATATTCCACGAAGAACGCCGCTATGCTCTAATATGGCAAAAATGTCACCACTGGATACTGATAAAACAATATGTTCTTGGACTGGCACGGGATTATATTTATTTTTTTCTGTTCGCAATCTAATTGGATAACCAGCAGGAAAAACATATCTTCGAAATTCGAATAGTAGATTCTGATTTGTGCGGGAAATGAGCCGAATGTATCCAAGTTGTCCAAGAGCGTATCCAAATACTTCAGAAAAAGGAGGCCATCCAGGAGGCGACCTATCCCGGGCAGGAACTGGACGCTTCTTAGGAGCCTGAAATATACGACGAGAAGGAGAAGAGCGACAGTGAACCGGGCGGGGAGTGTCAAGGCAATCTTCACTTGACTGCGAACTTGATTCTGCGAAAAGAAATAGAGGATTAGTGTTTTTTTTTAACAGACTTCAAAAAGAACTTGATACATTATTATTGTGTTCGGTATAAAATACTTAAAAATCATAAGTAATGGATTCTGTAAAGAAAAGTTGTTTCATAATAGTATCAGGTGAAGAATGGTTAAGGCTCACTGTGCTTGCATTTAATACAAATCAATTATTATTGCACATTAGTCACTTCCAGATAATTTTAGTACTATTTTGGCTCTAAAATTATTACTATGTCAGAGAACTGTTTTTAGAAACAAAATCTCGTTTGCACACAACTTCTTCTTTTCTTAAAAATGCAATCATTTTGTGGAAAAAATTCATTATTCGGTCAAAATTGTTCTTCCTTGATTGCAAATTCAACTCTTTGTTCGTAAGACCAACTGTTTGGTGAAAAATCGAAAAACTAATTTCTTTGTATTTTACTATCCGGCCAAAACTACAGCTTCATTGGTTGAAAATGAACTTGTTGTTCTAAATTGATCTTTTCAGTTTGATCATTCAACTATCCTCGAATAAATTCGTCTTTTTAGATTGAAAATTCAACTATTTGGTTAAAAATTGTAATTGCGAAAAAGTAATTTCTTTCTTGTAAGCTAAGTAGTATATTATGCTCAAAGGGGTAGAAAAAGGACATTATTTATACATTTATGTTTTCAGTGAGAGCCGTAGGAGTCGAGTTTAAAAGCGGCTTTTCAAGTTCGTTGGTATGTAATGGCCATTATATCTATGACGTCGTGATGCCGTCCGAGGCGAGGAATACTGAGCCTGGCTCCCTTCCGCGTCGTTCATTCCTCGGTTCCGCCTCGTTTTTTGGGGCCTCGGTTTTTCCGAGGAATGCGAGAGATGTGCGCTAGTGGAGCGGACAGCTTGCGGGAGCTTTATTTTTTGCCACTCTGACGCTCTAATGCTAATTAGCGTTCTCTAATGAAATTTAAAGTCAAAATCTAATTACAGATTATATTTCTTGTCCATTACTGATCAATTTGATATCAAACACGAATATGTTACGATTTTTTCAAAGATTCAACTTCAGTCTGTTCGTATGTTTTTTTGTTGTATCGAAAATTCATTTTGGCAATTATAACAATAGAATATACGAAAGAGAAAAGTGAAAAAATTGGTATATTTTAAAGTCATTTGGAGTTTAAAGGATTCAGCACTGAATTGATTTTCCATATTTCAAAGTAGAATTGAAAATATTGTGGTGTCTAATGTCTACGTTTGGTGAATAGAATATATTTATCCGGACATTAAAATTTTTTTATTAAATTGGAATGTATAATAAGTAATAAATAAATCAGTAAGAAGACTCATATAAACTCATGTGATCAACACACAATCGATTTTATATTTCACCCTCTCAGAATACATGTGTGTATATTCATGTATGTATATTTGTATATTCACATATGTGAAAAATGTCATAATTCGAAAATGTTTAAGCACTGAAAAGTTTCCTTTTGGGTCCCATATGACGGGTATATCTCTGGGTTTGGCTGAGTCGAAATAGAATGAAAAAGTTCTTCAATCGGAGAGTTGTGGAAAAATCGTAAATGTTATTATTGTTTCTTAATCTGCATAATATGCCCAATGTTTACAATTTTTCTAGAATTAACAATTTTTCAAGTGGCCTTTTTTTATTTATCAAATATACTTGAGTATATTCTATTTTCATTCTAGTTTAATTGAACGAAATTATATTCTTGCCGAAAAAAGTTGGAAAAAAATGATTTTTTAAGCTAGAATCTATATTATGTTGGTGGCTAATTATATGTTGTTCAGTTAGAGAATTTTAATAAAGAAGGTGTTTGCCGAATTGTATCAGAGTTTCCTCGCTTTCATGGCAGTGAAAAATTCACAAAAAAGAGAGAAAGCAGCATGATAATCATGAAAGAACGTGGGCGCTCAACTGACCGCCCGCGCAATCGCCCGGGCCCGTGTGCCTCAAGTTGGTGCGAACGCCTGAAGCTTAAGTTCATATAGGGAAAATTTAATCTCTCAAGGTGTCCTGAAAACGACCAAAATATAGCAGCTCCAAAATTTATGAATGATTTCTTCAGCATAAAAAAGCTTTCTTATCTTCAAACTGTACTTCCAAAACATTGAAAAAATCAGATCATTGAGAATGACAAGTTAATCTAAATAATTCATCCACTCGACGTTTTTAATGATCTGATATTCTCAAATTCTTCGGAAGTACATTTTAAACATGAGAAAGCTTTTCTAAGCTGGAAAAATTATGTGCAGAGCTTCTAGACTTTTTTTCATTTTCACGTTTTTTGACAAAAATCAATTTTTCCTACAAAAAAAAATCTGAAAAAATCTCAACCGCAAGATATTAATTATATTATGATATTTAAAGACTTTACCAACATTTCATACATTGTAACATTTTCAAATTATTACAAAAGATTTGAAAAAAATTGCACAATTATTTCAAAGAATTCTTAAACTTCTTTAAAATATTTCAAAAAATTTTACAAAGACTTTGCTAAATATGCAAAAGATTCCAAAAGATTTCACAGACATTTCAAGACTTCACACAGATTTAAACTACAATGACCTGAAAATCTACCTAACTGTTCATTAAAGAAATCTTATTAGCATTAGCGCATTACAGTGGCAAAAGAACGCTCCCGCGAGCTGTCCTCTCTACTGGCGTACATCTGTCGAATTCCTCCGAAAAATCGAGGCAAGGGACGAGAAAAGATGCCACGAGGCGAGGCAAAACGAGACGTGGAATACCGAGACAGCAGGTATGTCCTCTTCTCGTGCCGTCTCCTTCTTCAGGATTTCTCGCTCGGCGGCAACACTACTATGGCGTCATAATTTTTGACGACATATATATAGGAATAGCCATAACATGAATATAAGCTGAAAAGTGAGACTTTATGTTCGATTTAGAGGTCTGACAAATGGCGGAATTCATGCATGTATTATATAAAATATAATAAAAATCATAGATATATTATATTAGTATATTCACCAATAGAATTAAAGAACACCGCCAGAGTGAAAACGAAAGTATAGACCATCCTCATTTTCGCAATGTAGAATAAAAACTGATTATTGGTTCAGTAAATAAGTGGATCAACAAATGTAACTAAAAAATATTCCATTGCATTATCAGAGTGCAAATATATACGTAAGAAGTCGTTATCTCACTTATATGTGAGATGACGACGTTATTAGTTTCAAGATTGTCCTTCGGAGATATAATTATCAAATTTTCAAATCAAATGAAAGGCTTTTTTTCAATTGGTTATAAACTATGTGTGTAACAAAAAAAATATGAATAAGTACAGTTCTTTGAATCATTTAAAGCTACAGAGAAAATTCCATGTGAAATGAAGAACAAACACTAAAATGATAAAATACGTGTGCTTTATTTTGTATTCTCCAAATCAAATATTCTAACCGAAAAAAAATAAAATCTAACAGTTTTCAAGGTTATTACCACAAATAATAAAAAATTATATAGGCAATAAGTGTGAGTAGAGGACAATAACTATATATACTTTAAAAATAAAAACACGATATACTTAATTTTAGTCAAAATCCTGTTCAAACATGAAAAATTGATTTTTTCTAAGAAAACTGCGCGCAGTATGTGAACAGATTGAAAAGGAAAATCTTTATCAGAGTAACAGCATTTTCAAAATGACAAAAAAAATAAAATGAAAATCTTTAGCCAAACAAGGCACTATATGAAAAAAGTCGCGAAAAGAAAAAAGTTGCTTTTTAAAGGTCCTACAATATTATCTCAAAAACTTTTCCAATTTTTCGGAAAATCAAAAATTCTAATTTTTACTGCACAAAAAATGACCAAAAATCAAAAATTCCATTTAGCGGTTACAGTATGCAAGATACAAAAGAAGATGCAGAGACAGAAATTATGCACCTGGAAAATATCTACAAAGTGGTTGTTAATCACTTTTGTCGTTTCTCCGAAAATTTAATTATTTTATTTTCAATGTTGTTTTTTGCGAATGAAACAAAAACTACGCGTCCTATCTAAAAAGTGGCTGATGACAAATTTGTACACCGGAAAAAATGATCTAGCTGTCCTAGCTAAAAATTAGATAGATTTCGTCTCCTTAGAAAATATACCTGTCTTACCTAAATTTCTATCTGTGTCACCTAAACATCTAGCCGTTTCAGCCAAATTTTTCAATCTAGAAATTATCTAGATAAATTGACTAGATTATTTCTAGATGGAAAAATTAGCTAAAACAGCTAGAAATTCAGGTAACACTGAAGTTTTGAAAGTAAAGCTCGTTGCAATCACCTGAGCAAGACTCGACTTTTCACCATTATTGTATTATCATTACTCCACTGAGGTAGATTGTATACTTTTCGGGCTTAAGGTATAATATTCATAAGTTTTAGCACAATACGTAGTAAATTAATTATTTAAAAAAAACCGCTTATAGTTGCAACAGCACATTTTTTGATTCCTTGAAAATTGTGACTTGTAGGTAAGCATCGATTTCTGAAAAATATATTGTTCATAAGGCTGTGAATAAATAGTGGTTCTCTGTACGAGAAAATTTCACGAGAGTTGAAATTGATTTTCTGTCAGATTAATACAAAAATTATCATTCTGATTATTTTGAAAAATTTAGGAAAAATAAGGATTTTCAGAAGTTTTAAATTACAATTGATCAATATGGGATCAATATGAATAAAAATATTATTTATTTATGCCTATTTAGGACCCCTCAAACGCTACTTTTCAACAGAGTTCTGCCTTCGATTTTTACCATTTTTCTCGGTTGACTATTTTATCTACTTTCCATAGAAAATTTTAATTATTTAGCAAACTTTGCAAAAATTATTTTCATGAAATGTAGATTTTTACGAAGTTGTTGGTAATAGAAAAATAGGAGAAAAAAATACCAGGTATCACTGCTATTGAATTGGGGATTGCACGTTATGTAAGCTTCCTTCCAAGTTGTCAAGCAAATTTGCGGGATTTTTTCAAACATCGTTACAAGAAAATACAAAAAACTGAAACCTTCTTTATGCAGAAACCTATAAATAAATTCAGTACATTACAGCGAAACTTACTCGAAAGTATGGGAGAGTAGGTCTTAGCCGACATTTTCTGTTTAAAGTCTTCTTTTTAATTTGAAAAAATGTTATTTAACAACGTATTAGGTATGGTTGGATCAAGAATTCAGTTAGCTACAAAATTCTACTTATGCTTTTGAACTAACGACTAAATTCTCGATCCAGTAAACACTAAATTGAACAAAAAGGATCATATGAAATTAAATATCGAACGCCTGGTGAATGTTATCAACAATAACAATATCAAGAGAGCACTTTTGACTTGCTAAGGCTTTCAAACCTTGGTCCATCATCTATTTCCTTAGCAAACCTTTTGTCCTTGTGGTTCGAACAAAAATTATTATCATTATAATTATCTCCAGTAATTAATCCATTAAATACTCAATAAATTTAAATTACGGAAAATTGTACTAATTAACTTTTATACCGAATTTTTAACTAATATTGAAGTAATATTCTACCATTTCACGAATGAAATGGTGAAAAATCGCTTTATTTTACCTATGAAAGTAAAAAACAAAAAAGGTAAAATTGTTTTCGAATTCTTTGACAAATTCGGTAATCAAACAATTTGTCAACTTTTCTCGTCGATTGTTTTCGATATGAAAGCGAGATTTTCTGGAATTATCTTCAACCATGAATAAGTAGGGTAAAATAGATAGGTACGTGAATAATTCAAGTGTTTCCACAAAACCTGTTTACAAGCTTTACAGTATTGCATTATCATTGTGTCACTAAAGTTGCAAATGCTACAAATACGCGTTTCATTTATAGATTTTTCTTTTTTTCCCCCTTTTCTTAAATTCAAATATCAAAATATCTCTGGAATGATGAGCGAAATTACATTAATTTCAATTTAGAGAGTATTAGAAACATATGCAACATTGACCCATCTTTGGAGCCGAAGGAATAAAAAACCTTCTTTATGAAACTTCTTTAATAAACACATGAACATAAAGAAAAAACTCTACTCTAGAGTTTTACATGAGAAAATTGTATGCGTAAACAACTGCAAGAGCAACTAAAAAGGGGAATATATATATTCCATTCTTATTATTATTGCCTAATACCGCTTTCGCAAACGCAGTCTTATCAACTAAGGGTCTCATATAAAACTTAGAAAATATTTTTTACTTTTCTGTCCAACCTGCGGCTTGGCGGATAATATCAATATGAATTCCTTGCCTTGCAACCGAAGAAGTAGACGCATGTCGCGTGCTATGTGCTTTGAAGATAGAAATATCTATTCCACTATTCGCTAACATAATTTTCATCCACCGAGCTGAAGTCTAAGCTGTGGTAGCTCTAAAAGGTTTTTTTATGCAATAAAAAGCTCGTCCACAGATTTTCTTGAGCGAGCTGTACGTTTTATATGCATTTTTAACGTAGACGCCACACAAACATCTGACTGATCAGAGAAAAAAGGAAACGTCAAGCAGGACTGCGGTTTGTTAGGCTTCGAAGTTTTAATCCGGGCAGGGATTTTTATTTGAATAGGATCATCACTCTCAACTATGATTTTTACGCAGATCTTAGACAAGGTCTGAACCCTTTGCGATGTAACCAAAGCCCTCAAAATAACTCATTTTTGTGTTAACAATTCTATGCACAAGTTTTCATCCGAATATAGGGTTTTTATATAAAGTTGAACAGTCTGCGGGTCCCAGGTAAGATTATACCTCGGTGTTTGTGGTTTCTCGATAGCAACACCTTTAGGAATCGCTTCATTAAAGGATCAGACCCGATGTCCGAAACTAAAATCAGTGAAACAGCTGACATGTACGAATTTAAAGTTCCATAACATCCTATATTTTCAAATACTTGCATGAGAAAATCTATTACTTCCAAGGTGCTTGCTTCAAATATTGAAACCCTATTATCTTTGTAATATTTCCACCACAATCTCAGAGGCTTTTCATATTGCTTAATCGTTGATGAGGATAATGAGCGAACCATCATTGTTATCGCTGACTCTGGAACTCCTCGCCTGCGAAACGCTTCCCCGATAACTTCTCTGCCACCAGGATAAGATTGTAGGCCAGAGGATATCTTCTTTTGAAAGGACACGGAAGTAAATCCACTTGAGGACCCAAATAGAGAGGTTTTTCTATTATTGAATTCAAAAATAGTGGGTACCAGACTTGACAAGGCCAAAAAGGAACTACCACAACACCCTCTGCCCTGTCAACAATGACTTTTCTTTAAACCGTTAAAATCAATGAAAATGAGGGAAAAGCGTAAAAATTGAAATTTGACCAGTTTATCGTAAACGCATCATTCGTCATCGCTTCCTGATCCATACACCAGGAAATAAAGCGATCGCATTTTTTATTCATGTTTACGGCAAACAAGTCAATATTGGAATCTCCGAAATGGTTTGTGATCCGATGAAAAAACTTATCATTTAACTCCCATTCGGATTCTGGTGGCAGCATACGCGATTCTTTATCCGCGATAAAATTATCTTTAGATTTTGTATATGATGCAAAAATCTATAAATCTCTTTCCTCACACCATTGCCACATCAATCTGGCTATGCTATTTAATTTTAGATATTGCAGCCCACCAATGCGATTAGTATAGGAAATCGCTGTCGTATTGTCTACGCGAAGTAAAATTTGACATGACCTATAATCCTTTGCACAGCATCTCAATTTACTAAAGACCGCTTTCAATTCGAGCAAATTGATATGGTCTCTTCTGTCTACTACACTCCACCAACCATGTGTCTTTTTGCAGTGGCAATAAGCACTCCAACCAGTTAATGGAGAGTCTGAAAAAATCTCTAAACAATAACCTGAAGCGCGGATGGGGCTATCGACTGTCAATATATTGTTACTCCACCAATTTAATTGAATCCTTACATCATCTGAAATATTAGTCGACACTTCAAAATCCTCATTAGTTCTTTCCAATGCCGGAAATTTTTGACGTTTCATCAACTTTGTATAGAGCCACCCATATTTAACACCTGGACATGCTGAAATTAAAACACCGATACATTGGGCCAAGTCTCTTATATGACACATTGATTTTGATTCAAACTGCTGTGTCAATTTGAAAATCTTTTGCTTTTTATCCTCTGTTAACTCTACTATGAATCTTGAACTGTCCGAATTGAAACCTAAAAACTTAGACCTCTTGGAAGGCTCTTACTTAAATTTCTCAAGATTTAATATGAAACCGAGAGACTCCAATAACTCTCTAGGTCGCAGTACATTTAAGCGACACAACTCTTTGGATTTTGCTACTAGTAAGATATCACCTGAATAAATTACTGATAAGAAGCCTTCCCTTCTTTATATTTGTGCAACCGGTTTTAATCACCTTGTAAATACATATGGAACTGTACAGAGGCCAAACGGTAAGCAGTTGAATTCGTACAACTTTTTGTTAAACTCAAAACAAAGAAATTTTCTAAATTCTTCCGCAATAGGAACATAAAAATATGCATCCTTTAGGTCAATAGAGGACATATAACAACCCGGTGTTATTAACCTGATTGCTGTTTTAAGGTCTTATACCTTTAAGTGGGGGGCTCGTATAAAGTAATTCAAGTTCTTTAAATTTAAAATGAACCTTTTTTGCCCATTTTTCTCATCGACCAAAAACTATGATGAAATAAATTCACCCTCACACGATTGACATTCGCTTATACTACCCTTTTTAATAAGGTCTTTTACTGCAAGTAAACAGTCTTGAAATTCAGCTTTTGTGAAATTAGGTGAGTTGAATTTTTAAGTAACAAAACATTTTCAGTCAAGATAGAGAACAAATTGCAAAAAAACTGCTGAATTTTTAAGCTAAAAGATGTATTTTCTACTAAGAAGATTAATTTTCTACCAAAAGGAACACATTTTTCATCAAAATAGATGAACCTCCAACCAGATACTGGAATTTTCAAGTAAAAACGATAAACTTTCAATCAAAAATAGAATAGTTGAATATTCAGTTAAAAAAATTAATTTCGAATTCAGAAAAAAAACTAATTTTCAACAAAATAGTTAAATCCATCATAATATAAAGCTACTTTCGCCAATTAAGACTGATTGTTATTCAATTTTATATTGAAATTAAAAAAAATGAGCATGCTATCGAAAAAGTTCCCCGAGATTTGCAGGTTTTTCCAGGTATATAAAAATTCCCTGACAATTTCAGGTCTTACAGTTAGTAGAACGTGTCGAAAAAATGAAATACTTTGCAATCGTTTTTGGTAAGGACTAAATATTTTCTGGTAGGTGCCAAAACAACTCCCAAAGAAGATGTGTCCTAAAAAAAATGTCTTCAGTTCGCGCAAGGTCATTATATGCCAAAATAGGGAATAATAAGTAGATTTATCATCGCCAAAGGCTCAAAAAAGGTTGCTTTTGATCCGGGTAAGCGGTTAAAAATGCATATTGTATCCAATATCCATATATATACCTGCTTAGTATAGAACCAAACCAAAAATGGCCTGTGTTCGCGCGCTCATGTTATAGTGACAGATAATCGAAAAATCCGTGAAGTATTATATATTTTTAACTATTGCAAGCTCACAAATTGTTTATTTATGATCCGGATGAGCGTAAAAAAATTCATATTATATCCTCATATATACCTGCTTTGTACAGACCCAATGAAAAAATATCATGTGTTCGCAGACTCATGTTAAGGTGACGGATAATCGAAAAATTCATGAAGTATTACATATGTTTTACCATCACAAGTTGGAAATTATTATTTTTAATTCAGATAAAAAATATATATTGTGTGCTGTATTTTGGTCTTGAGTATTTATCTGTTTACTTAATAATATAAATAAATATTTAGCTAAATTGTCTTACAAAAAATTACTTCTTAGATCTTGAATTCTTGTTTACTTTGAAAAGCTGTCAATATTGCTTATCGGGATCAGAAATAAAAATTGTGAGCTTGTGATAGTTAAAAATATCTAATATTTCGTGAATTTTACGATTATATGTCACTTTAATATGAAAGCGCTAACGCGGGTCATTTTTTGATTGGGTCTACACTGTTAGAAATGTTTGCAATTTTAGCATACACGGGCATATTAAATTTCCTATATGTTTACTAAATTCATTACA
>JAABKJ010010780.1:0-10893 GCA_011634705.1 Andricus grossulariae
TTTTAAGCAGTCGGAATAATTTAAAACATCAAATTCACCTAAATATAAACTCCTGAATATTTTGAGTCCTTCGGAAGTATTTGCTTTAAGAAGACGGAATCCTTAATTTTTGACGCACTCAAATGATTAAAAATTTACTCAAAAAGATTTCCTCAAGATATTAATTTGAGCTGTTGAAGTTATTTAAATTGATTCTTGAAACATAAATTGATTCAAAGACTCTGTATTACGACGCCGATAGCAAGTGCTATAGGGGCACCATTTAGATAGTTCAAAAATTCTTTGGTAGGGGAAAGTGGGGTATGGTTTCAGTGCGGGGCACGGTGGCTCATGCAAATAATGCTCGTGTTTCTTTATGTTCATATTAGTTTTTTCACATAAAATATCTTTCTTAAGTACTTAAGAAAGCTATTTCAAGTAAAAAACTAATATGAAAATGAAGAAGCATGAACATTAGTTACAGAAATAATGAATGGATGAATAAATACAAAAATCAATGCGAAATGTTTTGCGAAAAATAATGTATTAATGGTGAGAGAATGGTGAGAGAATGATGAGAGAATTTCCTGAATTCAGAGAATTCCTGGGATTCAGAGAATACCTTGAATTCCCTGAATTCCTTGAATTCATAAAATTACTGGCAATGAGAGAATTCCTTGGATTCGGAGAATTCCACGAATTCCTTAAATTTAGACAATATAGAGACTTCCTTGAATGCATAGCCTTTCTTGAATTCAGGGAATGACTACAATTCTTCGAATTGTTTGAATTCAGGGAATTACTCAAATACTTCGAATTACTTAAATGCTTCGAATAACTTGAATTTAGATAATTACTTGAATTATTCTAATAATTTGATTTCAGAGCGCTTCTCGAATCCTTCAAATTACTTGAATTCGTCAATTTATTCGGATTATTTGAATGCTTGGAATTACTTGAATTCGTGGAATTTTCGAATTATTATAATTTTTCCATTTACTCGAATTCCACGATTTACTTGAATTCTTTGAATTCTTCGAATAACTTGAATTCTTCGATTTACAGGAATTCTTCGATTCAATCGAATTACTTGAATTTTTTGATTTAATCAAATTTGTTGAATTGCTTGAATTCTTCTATATACTTGAATTCTTCGACTTAACTGATTTACTTGAATTCTTGGATTTAGTCGGCTAACTTGAATTCTTTGATTCACTCAAATGACTTGAATTAATAGTACGGGTTCGGACCCGCAACCTCAAGAATTATAAGTGTCCAGTCCACGACCGGACAGAAACTGGTACTAAAATAGACTATTTGTGAGATCATATTAGAATGCCCAAAAAAAGATCCCAGATAAAAATGAATGCGTAGTTTTTACTGTTTGGTGGTTTTCCATGTAGAAGAGATTGAAACAGCACGGACGAGAATTCATTTCTGAGGTTTGCCGAAATTTACAAATGAAACACATCAAGAATTCTCTTGAGTTGAACAGGTTCCCAATAAACTGTTTCACAATGGAAGCATAACTACGATAATTAAAGAACAATTTTTTCACATAAACCTTTGATTGAAGCTACTGAATTTACAGTTCTCTTCGTCATTAGTATCCGTTTATAAACAAAAGATATACTACAATATCCGTAACTGTGGTTTTAGTGAATGTGTTTAAAAAACTAATGCTACGATTTCACAGATATAGTATCATATCAAACTTGTATATTAGATTTATCTAGAACACACCCAGTTAAGTTAGCTAACTGCCTAAAAAAAAACGGTGAATTTCTCAAAATGGAAAAATTGTCGATAGCTTTCATAGTTTTTTTTTATATGCCTCACCTCTAACGTTTTTTATGCGTTGCTATATTGACGTACACCTTATAATCAATATCTAGATTTTATCTAGAATATGCATTTTGGTTAATGTAGGAAATAAGTAAACCACTACTCTTCTGTTTGTTCATTGACAAAAAGCACTGAAATAATAGATGTTGCCTTGGTGTTATGCAAACAACAAATAAAAACTCGCAGTCTGTGAAAAACTTACTACTCGTGTAGATCAGCATATTATCAAGTATACTTTGTTGAAAAATGTTGATTAATTAAAAAATTTCAATAATTTATATAAAATGTTAATAATAAACACAAATTTTATAAGGATAACACTGATTTATTAAAGTATTTCACTATTTTATTACTGAGGTAACAATGAAGACTTCTATCTTGGTTTCTCTTCTGATAGGAATGTCTGGTTCTCTCAGAAATACGGAAGAGAAGAATTGGGTCATTCATTTGTCGAAACTTATTTCCAAGGCAATTAAACCATACCAGGTGATGGTATTAACTGAAAGAAAACGTCTAACCGAAGTTGATGATATAATTGCACAACTTGGAAAAACAACTCCACTGTGTGTCAGACATTTTCAAAACACAACTGACGAAAAAAATCAGAGTCTGACAAAATTCGAAGTATTTAAAAACCCTAGGCGAACAGCATTATTTCTGCTGATCAAAGAATCTCTAAACGCTGGAAAAACATCACTTTCCAGATCAAATCTAAACAAGATGATGAGTTTTGTCATTCGAATATCAGAAGCCAGAATACGACCAAAGTGCCTGATTTTCCACTTGACCGACAAACAATTCCATTACGAGAACCTGCTCAACGAGATGTGGTCTGCAAAAGTTTTAGATGCTAGCATTCTGAAAATTATCATGCAGAATTTTTGTAACCAGCTAGCACCTCAAAAAGCTGTATCAAATATAACCTTGCATCACTGGAATCCATTCACTAAAATCTACAATAAGAACAGATTTTCACCGAAAACTGAACTATTTCCAAGAAAGCTGGTGGACTTAAAAGGCTACGAAATAAAGGTAGGCTTCTATGTTATTCCATTTCTTGCGTACGCGGTGAAAAACCTCACAGGACACCCTGTCAAAATCAAAGGACCAGCAACGGAAATCACTACCGCTTTATCAAAACTGATGAACTTCAAAGTTAAAATACCAATGAATTTCATCAAAGCAGGAACCCTACTATTTAGTCTGTCAATCTCAACTTGGGTAATTTCCTAATCGATGAAGTTCAGTATCAGGCATTGGAGCTTCATGCATATAGTTCAATTAATTCTTGGATCACCCGTTCCCGAACCACCTGAACAGCTGAAAGAAAGAATTGTTTTGGTGTGTACCTTCCTGTCTTGCACAGTTTATTCGTCATGGATTTATCAAGAATTAACAACTGTTCTTCTGGTGTCCCAAAAGGAGGTGGAAATAGTAACACTGCAAGATCTGATCAATTCAAATCTAACTCAAGTAACACCTGAGCAGAGTATGAATACTTTACTACTGAATGTAGGAGACATTGAAATTGCCAAGCTGGTCAACAAGTCGATTACATTACCAGTACCAGAATGTTTAAAGATGTTAGCTGATCACAGAAATGTTTCGTGTATTATGGGAAAAGCAGTATGTGATATGAACACTCAGAGAATTAGAGGAAATCAAGGAGAACAGTTGATGAGATCACTGGATTTGTATAAATCCCCCTGTGCTTTAAAATTAGAGCCAGCTTCACCGTATGTCGAAAGGTTTAATGAGCTAATATTGCAACTATTTGTCGCTGGTTTTGACTGCAAATGACTCAGTAGCGTAAATTTCATGATAACCACAGGAAATCAGAATCTGAAAGAGGAACAGAAAAATACCAATGTGAATTCACGTTGGCAACTACTTTTCATTGTCTCAATAGGATATGGACTTTCATGCTGTATTTTTATTGTCGAAATGATTGCAGGGCAATTTACAATCTAGAGAAATAGTCCACACTGTTCAACATCTCAATTGATGATAGATCACCAAGGCAACAGTGCACAGGCACTCAAGTCACCTCCAATCACTTTAATTTTTAAAATTTAATTTTTTTAAATGAAAAGATCACTTATGTCAACTTAGTCGAATTTTGTTGGAATTCAAAAACTCTCTCTAATTGACAGAAGTTGTAATGAATTTGTTTAAAGTCGCTTGAATTTCTTTGAATCTTTTCAAATTCACTCCAATTGAATTCAAATAAATAACAATTTCTCCACATTCTGCAGGATTTATTATAAAAGGCATTGAATTATTTTGAACTCGAAAGAACTTTAATGACATCGTTAGTGCACATTAGTCACTTTTGGTTAATGTTAATCATTCTTTGGGTAATAAATTGATCATTTTTGGTCACATTTTCAAGTGAAGAAATGAGTAGAATGATTAAGTTATATTTACCAATAATATTCCCTTGTTTGTACTTGTTAATCCTTATCGTACGCCTCGAAATAAGAAATATAGAAAATACAGATATCCATACTGCTACCAGAGGTTTTAAAAATAGTCCAGATTTTGTAGATATGTTTGTATCGATTCGAAATTGTTTGTTCTGCAATCGTACTTGTGTTAACCCACCAGTGTAATTTTAGATAAGAATATTGTATATATGTTAAAAAAAGAATACATTATTCTCTTCAAACATTACAATGGTAGTCATTATAATACCTTGCGTACTATAACCCGAAATAACAACTAATTATATATTTTCCGTTGAGAATTTACTTTTTTTTATTGAAACTTCTACGATTTGGTCGAAAATTTTATTATATCGTTGAAAATTAAACAATTTTGTTACGAAGTCATCTTTTTGTTAAAATTTCAGCCAGTTTTGGTTCAAAGTTAATTCTTTTTGGTAGAAGAGTCTACAATTACATTTTTGGTTCAAAATTCATATATTTTGGTTACAAATTCTACTATTTGGTTGGAATGTAATTTTTTGATCAAATATTTTTGCTTGAAATTTCAATTATTATATTCGTCATTGAGAATTTTTTTTTCTTAATTCATCTACTTGGCTGAAAGATGAACTGCTTTTTTTATTAATTTATTTTTTTGTTCAAAGACTCATCTTTTCTGTCAAAAATTAATTTCCTTTTGTAGAAACTTTTTTTTTTTTTTGATCGAATTTAACTTTTTCTTCGAAAATTAAAATTCTTATTTGTTCGAAATAGCAACAATAATAAAATATAATAATAATAAAACGTAATTATTTACTCATCGTAAGAATATACTTAAGAATTCATCTGTTTTAATTTAAAGTTAAAAGTTCAGCTAAAGCTTCATTTGCGCCTGCAATTGTGATATGCCCATAATATTCATTAATATCATCTTCAGCAATAAGAAGAAAATCATAAATATTATAAACGTGAGATGTACCGATTGTATTAGAGAAGAACTTCAAAATACTGTTCAGGTGACCTTCTCGAGCTTCTACTATCCATCTCGTTTTTGTGACTATACGTGACCCATTTGCTTCTTCAGTCGAGGATTGATTTTGCATAGGTCTCAAGATAGGTGGCATCCTGCCATCAATTCCAATTCTTTGAAGGGCTGGAATGGCATCTCGATACCCTCGGTCAAAAATGACAATATCTTGAGTTTGAACCAAATCTCGCATCCCGTCGATATCTCTGTTGAATTGCTTGAAAAGGATTCTGGCATCATTATTAGCTGGATTTATAAAGTATGGACCTTAAATACCTAGCGAATAGCTATTTGGAGCAACCCGCATTGAGGGCTTGAGTAAATGTCTACACTTATGAACGCAATATGACTGACGCAACGCTTCAAACCAGGAACTCTTCTCAACATTGAGATACGTGCAGTCATCATAGACAATAACCTTTTTATTTTTGTGGTTCAGTAATATATGATATCAAAAGACAGCGATATGCCTATCTATGTGCTCAGCTCTGGTGATGGATGGTAATCCGAAATTTTCTCCAACAAATCTTGAAATCAGGAATTGCCTGATCATAGAAACTGCAAGATTAGTAGCTTGCCTTGTATGATATTGAAGCAACACAGACAAGAATCCATCACTATGGCTTTGCCGCAATTTACAAACAAAACAAATACGAACTATCTTACTCACGTAGCAATGTCCACCTTGTACCTCGATGCAGGAGAAATCACTTTGAATTTATCTTCTGTCCAAATATGATCGTCTGAATACCTAAGCTGAGCACTAGAAGCTACTTTTTCACGAAAAGCTTGTAAAAGTGACTGCATTTCTCTGCCTTGACATATGCAGAGTCGATTTACATAATCCAGAATCCAGATCATCAAGTATCTTTTCTAGCAGAAAACCTATCTTATCTAAACAACGATTACAACATACACAGTTCCTTGGAATGTAGATACTTTTCTTGGTAAAGATATCGATTCTACATTGCAATGTTAGTCCCTGTATGTCATTGTGACCATTGCAGACAAGACAAGTTGGAGAAGAGGTTTGGAATAAAACATTTAACCTCAAACATTGTGGTTCGTTTTCCTGAATATCTAGTTCTGAATGTATTATTACGTTAATATTATTAAAAATTCGGATCTCGGTATCTATATAAGCTGGATATGTGCCAGCTTCATCCGGTATTATGTAAATGATTTCTCGTGTGAAAGCGTTCTTATCGCCCATTAGTCGCGTTATGACAGTATTGCAGATAAAGCAGGATATTCGACCCCTGCGATCCATACTAGACAAAATATACGAGGTTTATCAAAAAGTTCCTTTTTAAGGAAGTGAAAACTCTTTTTCATGCAATTACCTACACACGAAAAATTCTATTGAACTGAACAGTTTCTTGATAAACTTGATGTGACGTACACACAAGTGTGATGTTATTGTACAATAAAATGATGAGTACGATTATTGCAACACAATTTTTTCACATGAAACTTTGATTAAAGCTTCTGAATTTACATTTTCCTTCGTCACTAGTTTCCATTCGAAACCAAAAGATAGGGGAGCGGCGACAAATGCTTTATGAGTTTTCACGAACCTTCCGTAATTTTTTTATTCTTTTTAGCTGCTCTGACAATAAAATCAAAAGAACCAAAACTAACTTTTCGTCATAAAAATCAGGCCCCCCAAAGTTACATTGAATAAAATAAAGAGGCCTTTCACTTATACTTCGTGCCAGGCCCTTTAACTTTTTTTCGAACAACTCTTTCTGAATCGAAATCAAAGGAGATTGAAAACACCTTTACACTTATGTGTATACATTATGACTGAAATTTCAGAACTTAATGTTCTGATTACTTTTTTTATGCGTTGACATATTTACGTACACCTTGTAATCAATATCTAGATTCGATCTAGAATATGCATTTTCCTTAATGTCGGAAGTAAGTGAACCTTTATCTTCTGTTTCTTCATTTGCAAAAATGACTTAAAAAATCGATGTTGCCTTGGTGTTATGCAAACAACAGACCAAAAACCAACAGTCTGTGAAAAACTTGCTACTGGTGTAGACCAGCAGATAATCAAGTATTATTTTTCAAAAAGGATGAATAATTGAACAATTTTATTAATTTCTGTACACTGTTCATAATTAACTAAAATTGTATGTGGATGTGACATTTTTCTGAAAGTAATTTACTGTTTCAATAGTGCGGTAACAATGAAGACTTCTATCTTGGTCTTTCTTCTGATAGGAATGTCTCTTTCTCTTAGAAATACGGAAGGGAAGAATTGGATCATTTATTTAGCGAAACTAATTTCCGAGAAAATTGAACCATATCAGATGATGGTATTAACTCAACAAAAACGTCCAAATGAAATTGACGATATGATTGCACAACTTGGAAGAACAACTCCATTATGCGTCAGACATTTTCAAAACATAACTAAAGATAAAAATCCGAATCTGGAAGAACTTGCAGTATTTAAAAATCCTAGGCGAACAACATTATTTCTGCTGATCAAAGAATCTCAGAACAATGAAGCGACATTACTTGTCAGATCAAATCTAACCGAGATGATGAGTTTTGTTACTCGAATCTCAGGAGCCAGAATGCGACCAAATTGTCTCATCCTCCACTTGACCGACCAAGAATTCGATTACGAGAACCTGCTCAAAGAGATGTGGTCCGCAAAATTCTTGGATGTTAGCATTCTGAAAATCATCATCCCGAAATTTCGTAACCAGCTAGCACCTCAAAAAGCTGTACAAAACACAACCTTGCATTACTGGAATCCATTCACTAAAAGGTACAACAAGAACAGAGTTTCATCGAAAACTGAACTATTTCCAAGAAAGCTTGTGGACCTGAAAGGCTATGAAATGAAGGTAGGCTTCTATAATATTCCACCTATAGCGTACGTGATCAGAAATCTCACGGGCCACGCTGTCAAAATAAAGGGACCATTTACGGAACTCACAACAGCTTTATCACAGGTGATGAACTTTCAAATCAAAATACCAAAAAACCAGGAGGAACTTGGAGACTACAACAACGAAAAAGAAAAAACAACTGGTATTTTTCGTCAACTAACACACAACGAAATCCGATTCATAGCAATTCAAGCCATTATGCTTGAATCTCGAGAACTGAATATTCTTGAACGGACTGAAATGACCCATCATACCGAATACTGTGTCCAGGTACCAATATTACTGATCAACCCCCGCTTCATGAAACTTGGAATGAATTTCATCAGAGCAGGAACCCTAATCTTTTGTCTCTTGATCCTTACTTGGGTAATTTCTCTATCGCTGAAGTTCAGTGTCAGGCATTGGCGCTTCATGCATATAGTTCAATTAATTCTTGGATCACCCGTTCCTGAACCACCTGAAAAGCTGAAAGAAAGAATTGTTTTGGTGTGTACCTTCCTAGCTTGCACAGTTTATTCGTCATGGATTTATCAAGAATTAACAACTGCTCTTCTGGTGTCTCAAAAGGAGATGGAAATAGCAACGCTGCAAGATCTAATCAATTCAAATCTAACTCCAGTAACGCCTGATAAAAGTTTGAATACTTTACTGCTGAATATAGGAGACAATGAAATTGGCAAGTTAGTCAACAAGTCGATTACGTTACCAGTCCCAGAATGTTTACAGATGTTAGCTGATCACAGAAATGTTTCGTGTATTATGTTGAAAGCATCATGTGATATGAACATTCAGAGAATAAGAGGAAATCATGGACAACCGTTGATGAGATCATTGGGTTTATATAAATCCCCTAGTGCTTTAAAATTAGAGCCTGGTTCGCCATACGTGGAAAGGTTTAATGAGTTGATAATAAAACTATTTGTCGCTGGTTTCGACTCAAAATGGTTCAGTAGCCTAAGTTTCGAGACAACCACAGAAAATCACAATATGAAAGAGGAACAAGAAAGCACTAATGTGAATTCACGTTGGCAACTACTTTTTATTGTCTCAATAGGATATGGACTTTCATCTATCATTTTTATTGTCGAAATGATTGCAGGACGATTTAGGATCTAGAAAAACCATTCAGACTCTTAGCTGTCCCAAGTGGTGGCAAATCAGCAGGGTTGTCGCAGAGGCACTTAAGTCACTTTTAATCACTTAATTTTTTTAAATCACTTTTTAAAATTAGAATATCACTTGGGTCATTTCTGCAATAAATTAAAACAGAGAAACCAAAGCTTAAACACTATTGATTCTAGATCTATACTCATTTCTAAATTTGGTTCAATTCTTATGAAGTTTTTTTGATTTACCCTGAATTTATTGAATTTTATTGAATTTATTGAAATTAATTCAAAGAAGTAAGCTGCTAGATTATTCTAAATTGTAATGTTGTGAAGAAGTGATTATAGAGCCTAAGTTATATATACTGATATAATTTCTTTGTTTATACTTGCCAAACCTCATCGTACGCCTCGGAATAAGCAATCTAGAAAATACAGAAATCCACCCTGCTACCGGAGGTCTTAAAAATAGTCCAAATTTTGTAGATATGCTTATATCGATTTGAAATTGTTTGCTCTGTAATCGTACTTGTGTTGTTCCACCAGTGTCATTTTACATTGGCAATATTGTATATATGTTAAAGAAAAATAAATTTTTTTTCTTCAAATATACGAATGGTAGTCATTATAATGTCTTGTATACTATTAACCAGAAATAACAACTTTTGGTGTAAAGATAATTATTTTTGGTAGGAAAGACTACCATTATAGTTTTGTTTCGGAATTTGTATCTTTTGGTTACAAATTCTACTATTTGGTTGATATGTAACTATTTTATTAAATATTTTTTTGTTGAAATGTCAATTATTATATTTTTCATTGAGAATTAATCTTCTTTTTTGAACATTCAGCTCCTTTGTTGAAGGATGAACTAATGTGTTACAAATATATCTACTTTTTTTGAAGATTTATCTTTTCTGTTGAAACTTCATCACCTCTTGCAGAAATTTAATCCTTTTGGATGAAATTCAACTTTTTGGTTGAAAATTAAATTTCTTTTTGTTTCAAATATCAACAATAATAAAAGATAATGACAAAACCGTTCGAATTTATCACCATAAAAATATAATTAATATATTTTTCCTTAATAATTCATCTATTTTGGTTGAAAGTTATAACTGAAAAATAAAACTAATTGGTTGAAACTTGAACTACCATATTACAAATTCATTGTTTGGTTAAATATTTATCACTTTGTTGAAAAAGACACCGCACAAAATATGAGCACATGGCTTTTCGGTAAAATTCGCTGCAACTTTGGGGAATAGTGGTTTACGTGATGCTGAACAAAATTTGTTATAACCATAACCCCTAATTAACAAAAGTTCAGGTATTAGAAACTCCGGAAGGTAGTACAGTGTGTTATTTTTGTGCTTGTGGTGAGCGCTAACTACACAAGCTTACTCTGTTTATGTAACTTTTTCACAACTTTAGTGTTATGTGTGTGTGATTGGGTATGAATAAGAGCAATCATGTATGTGTGTGCTTTTGTGAGTGTGTGTCAGATAGGAGTTGTATTTGTTGTGTGTAAAGGGTGTGAAGATAGTTTGTGTTTTGTATGAGAATGTGTCAGAGAGTTAAACTGTAAATTAAAAGGG
>JAABKJ010010781.1:0-10893 GCA_011634705.1 Andricus grossulariae
TTAAGAGGAGGAGGGGTTGCGCCAAAAATGTCGGTTGGTAAGGAGCCGTCAATAAACTATGTTACCAATTTA
Source organism: Andricus grossulariae (assembly GCA_011634705.1). Lineage (NCBI taxonomy): Eukaryota > Metazoa > Arthropoda > Insecta > Hymenoptera > Cynipidae > Andricus > Andricus grossulariae. The sequence continues at coordinate 73 of JAABKJ010010781.1, forward strand.
AGAGGAGGAGGGGTTGCGCCAAAAATGTCGGTTGGTAAGGAGCCGTCAATAAACTATGTTACCAATTTAAGAGGAGGAGGGGTTGCGCCAAAAATGTCGGTTGGTAAGGAGCCGTCAATAAACTATGTTACCAATTTAAGAGGAGGAGGGGTTGCGCCAAAAATGTCGGTTGGTAAGGAGCCGTCAATAAACTATGTTACCAATTTAAGAGGGGGAGGGGATCACGGAACAAAACTACAGTTGGTAAGAGGCCTTCTATTAACTATGTTGCCAATTTGAAGGGGAAGGGGTCGCGCCAGAAACTATGGTTGGTAAGGGGCCGTCCATAAACTACGTTACCAATTTAGGAGGGGGAGGGGGTCGCGCCAAAAACTACCGTTGGTGAGGGACCGTCCATTAACTATGTTACCAATTTGAGGGTAACGGGTCGCGTCAGAACTACGATTGGCATAGGGCGGTCCATAAATTGCGGTTGATAAGAGACCGTCAATAAGGAAGGGGGGGAAGGGGTCGCGCCAGAAACGTCGGTTGGTAAGTGGCCGTTCATAAACTACGTTACCAATTTAAAAGGGGGAGGGGGTCACGCCACAAAACTACAGTTGGTAAGGGGCCTTCTATTAACTACGTTACCAATTTGAAGGGGGAGGGATCGCGCCAGAAACGATGGCTCGCAACGGGCGGTCCGTAAACTGCGGTTGACAAGAGGCCGTAAATAAAGTATGTTGTCAATTTAAGAGGAGGAGGGGGTCGCGCCAGAAACGTCGGTTGGTAAGGGGCCGTTCATAAACTACGTTACCAATTGAGAAGGGAGAGGGGGTCGCGCCAAAAACTACCGTTGGTAAGGGACCGTCCATTAGCTATGGTACCAATTTGAGTGGGAAGGGATCGCGCCAGAACTACGATTGGCAAAGGGCGGTTCATAAATTGCGGTTGATAAGAGACCGTCAATAAACTATGTTACCAATTTAAGAGGGGGAGGGGATCGCACCAGAAACGTCGGTTGGTGGAGTCCGTCCATAAGCTTCGTTACCAATTTAAAAGGAGGAGGGGGTCGCACCACAAAACTAGGGTTTTCAAGGGGCCGTCCATTAGCTATGGTACCAATTTGAGTGGGAAGGGGTCGCGCCAGAACTACGATTGGCAAAGGGCGGTCCATCAATTGCGGTTGATAAGAGGCCGTAAATAAACTATGTAACCAATTTAAGAGGAGGAGGGGGTCGCGCCACAAAGCTACAGTTGGTAAAGGGCCGTCCATAAACTATTTTACCAATTTGAGAGGGGGAGGGGGTCACGCCGAAAACTACGGTTAGTAAGAGGCCGTCCATAAACTACGTTACCAATTTAAGAGGTGGAGGGGGTCGCGCCACAAAGCTACAGTTGGTAAAGGGCCGTCCATAAACTATGTTACCAATTTAGGATTGGGGGGGGGGTCGCGCTAGAAACTACGGTTACTAAGAGACCATTTTATTTGAAAAATCATCTCTTTGGTTGAAAATTTAAGTGTTTTGTTAAAAGATTCCTTTTTTTGTTATAAACATCAATCTGTTTTTTATAAAATTCGTTTGTTTGACTTGAAGATTCGACAATTCGGTAGAAAATTAAACAATTTGCTTAGAAATAAATTTTTTTCTGCCACTTCATATTTTTGGTTGTAAAATGAACTACTTCGTTAAACATTCGTCTTTTTTTGGTTTAATTCAACAGGTTCGAAATCTGTTTCTTCAAATTAATTTTTTTAACTAAAAATTATGACTATTCCATTTTTATTTCAAATTGAAATCTTTTTTGTTAGAGGTATTGACTATTTAATTTTTTTTTTGAGAATTCCCCTTTATTGGTTAAAAATTCAATTAACTAATTTAAATTTAAACAACTTTGTTAAAAATTCGTTATTTTTATTAAAAATTCATCATTTGAGTTAACAATTTATATTTTAGGGTTGAAAATTGAAACGTATTGTAGAAAATTGATTCTTTTTGGCTTTAAATCTCAACAATTTGGTTCAAAATCAAACTTTATGGTAAAAGTTGAAATATTTTGTAAAAAATTAGTTTTTTTGTTAAGAAATTATATTTTTGGGTTGAAAATTCAAATGGTTTTTAGATGATTCGCCTTTTTCTCTTAAAAATTCAACAACTTTATTGAAAATAGGCGTATTTTGTTGAAAATTCGTATTTCTAGGTGAATTTAACTGATGTCAAATTAGTTCTTTTTTGTTAAAAATGATTTTTTTATAGAAAATTAACTTTCTTGCTAAAAATTATATTTTCGGGTTGAAAAATTAACTTTTTTGTTGAAAATTGATTTTTTTTGGCTTAGAATTGAAAGAAGAATTCATCTTTAACAGTACAAAAGACTTTTTTTTGTTAAAAGTAAATAAAAGTCTTTCACGTAAAAAATAACTTTTCGATTTAGAAATTCATCTCTTTGGTAAAAAACTTGAAATCCTGAAAATTTAAAGTTTTTCATATTGATTTCTATATGGTCTTTAGATCGAATTTATTTTAAAGTTTTTATTCCCCTATTATTCTCTTATTTTTGTTAAAAATCACCCTATTTACCTTGTTTTGAGAGAAATTTGAGCTAAATTACTTTTCTGGAAGGGGGGGGGGGGATAGAGAAAAATTGGTAACGTAATGTTTGGACGACCACTTATTGAAGAAAAAAAAATATTATTAATAAATAATTAAATAAATTTCTAATCATAAAATCTACTCGTAGCTCGAGTTCTTGAATGGAATGCCCTATCACCCCGAATTGTCAATGGAGAAGATGCTAAAGCTGGAGAAATCCCATATCAGGTATTTTTAATAACAAATATTGTATGGGAAAATCGAGACTATTTTTGAAAAGAAAATCGTCAAAATTAAATTTTTTCTCAAATAGGTGTCACTTCAAGCATACAACTACCACTTCTGCGGAGGTTCAGTTTTAAATGAAAACTATGTCATTACTGCGGCCCACTGTGTTGTAGAGTAAGATAATTTAATTTTTGATCCCTTAAGTATGGATGTGATTCCATTTATGGATAAGATTCCATTTATGTATGTGATTACATTTATGGATCTGATTCCACTTCTGGATGTGATTCCATTCATGGATATGATTCCACTTCTAGATGTGAGTCCACTTCTGCATGTGATTCCATTTATAATTGTGATTCCACTTCTGGATGTGATTCCATTTATGGATATGATTCCATTTTTGCACTAACATGGACCTGAGGTCTCACAGACCGCTGTATATATTTGTATCTGACTAAATAAGTAAAGAAGTTTTTGTTATCTAACTTATAGAAGTATATGAAGAGTCATTAGAATAACTAATAAATTAATAAATTTAGTCAACTTTCATTATTGATAATAATCTTTTACATCAGTAGCTGTTTGAAGCATGCTCAACTGAAAATTCCTGTACAGGAACCTCGGAGGATCCTGGACATGTTCTTGGGCACGAACCTGCAAACGATCCTCGGAGGATCCTGGACATGCTGCTGGGCACGAACCTGTACACAAACTTTGGAGGATCATGGACATGTTTTTGCACGCGATCCAGCACATGAACCTCGGAGGATCCTGTGCATGTTTCTGGACACGAACCTGCACTGAAACCTCAGAGGATCCTGGCCATGTTTCTGTACACGAACCTGTACAGGCGCCTCGGAGGATCCTGGACACGTTTCAGGACATGAACTTATACAGGAACCTCGGAGGATCCTGGACATGTTTCTAGCCCTGAACCTGCACACGAACCGGTGCAGGTAATCTTAACTATTCCTGTACAGGAATGTGTAGATTCCATTGCAGGATCACTTACAGTTTCCTTTGCCAAATTCCTGCACGGAAACGGAGAAGATTGTCTGTGCAGGTCCGTGTGAAAGATCGTGTCCAGAAACATGTCCAGGATCCTCCGAGAACCCTACACAGGAATTTTCAGCTGGGTGGTGTGCTCTGGCAGACCGCACATCCATATGCAGGGCCGTGCGTTGTCCTAAAGGTTGAATTAATCAAAAAATAATATTTTCAATGTTATAATTGTTTATTTCCAGACAAGAGCCTTATTCTATAAAAGTAATAGCTGCTACATTAAAATTGAGCGATCCAAAAGTAACACGTGAGATCGAAAGAATAATTGTTCACAAGGGATACGATCCCAAAAATTCTTGGAAGAATGATATTGCTCTTTTAAAAGTAAGATTGGTTCATAAAATTAAATTTTATAATGATTATCTATTTCTTTGATTAGTTTATAATTAAGACTTTCAAATTTTTTATTTTTAGGTCAAAATCCCATTCAAGATCAGTGATGAACTCAAGATGGTTCTTCTCCCAAAATCTAATCTAATCATCAGTGACAATCAGAAAGCTGTTGTCTCTGGCTGGGGCAATCTTAAAGTAACTTTATTTATCTCGATCATTTTTTTTTTCGCTAAACTCAAAATAATTTCTCCAAAATTACAAAATTATTTTACGAAATGAACTATTTTTTACAGATTGGTGGTCCTGCTCCTGATTATTTGCAACGTGTTGATCTTGTAATTTCTGCTCAAGAATTTTGCAGAAAAGCATATCAAGAAGAAGGTCTTGTGATTCATGATTCTCAAATTTGTGCATTCAATCCAGACGTTAAGAAGGGAGCCTGTCACGTATGTTTTTTAATAACATAAAATGCTTAATTAACAAATTGCAGTTAAAAAAATTTTTAAAATCGATTACAAAAGTAAATTCTTTTTGGGTGGGAGGGTAGGTCAACAACTTTACAATGCTTTCTTCTATGGGAGGGGAGGGGGGGGGTAAGTTGTCAAAATTATTTTTCACGTTAAAAATGTTTAAGTCTTTGAATCACTAAAGTTGAAAATTTGTCTTGACCAACAAATTTTTTTTGGTTGAAAATTCAACTATTTAGTTGAAAATCCACATTTTTTGATTAAATTCAACTGGTTTTGATTTTTCATTAAATTTTTTTCTGTTCAAATATCAACTGTTACATTTTTTGTTGACAATTAATCTTTTGAAATTGAAAATTCAACTCTTTAGTTGAAAATTGAACTGGTTTTTTGAAAATAGTTTTGTTATTGTTAAAGATTCACAGTTTTAGTGGAAAAATCATCTCTTTGATTAAAAATTGAAGAAATTTGACAAAAAAATAGTTTTTTTTTGTTAACAAATAATTTCTTTAATGAAAATTTAATTACATGGTTAAAAATTTCACTTTTTAATAGAAAATTCAACTGTTCTTTTTTTAATTCGTTTTTTTTTTTGGTTAAAAATTAATTTTTTAAATGAAAATTTAACTATTATATTTTTGATCAACATTTGATAATATTCAATTTCAAAATTCCACTATTTGGTTCAAAATTTTATGTTTTTTTTTGAGAATGCATTTTTTTATTAGAAAATTAATCTTCTTGGTTGAAACTTTAATTTTTTTAATTCAACTGTTTTGTACAAATATCGTCTTTTTGGTTTGCAAAATCAGCATTTTGGTTGAAATTTATAGACTTTCTTGACACAAAAATTACTCATTTTTTTTTTAATTGAACTGCTTTAATAGAAATCAATTTTTTGTTAGAAATTAATTTTTTGAAATTAAAATTCATCTATTTCATTGAATATTCAAATTTTTGTAGAAAATTCGTTTTTTTGTATTTCTATTAAACAATCTGGTAGGAAATTCAAATGTTTTGTCAAAAATTAGTTTTTTTATTATTACTTCATTTTTTTAAATAAAAATTCAACTATTCTATTTTTTTTTAATAATTTTTATTTGTTAAATTGAACAATTTGTTTGAAAATTAATGTAATTTTGTTGAAAATTCTTCCTCTTTTCAAAACATTAATCTCCTTAGTTGAAAATTTAACTAATTGCCTAGAAATTTATGTATTTTTTTTAGGAATCGTCTTTTTAGTACAAAATTACTCTTCTTGGTTCAAAATTCATCTTTTTGGTTGAAACTTCCACATTTTAGATTAAATTTATTTCCTTTATTGACCAAAAAATTTTTTTTTCTCATTAATTCATACCTTATAAAGTACATATTAATTATTATACATATTCATAATAATTAAATATTTATTATTATAAATAATAATTATTAGTATTTAAAAATTCCAAAATAGGTATTTTCACGTAGAAAAAAATTATTTTTTCTGATGAAAAATACTCTAGATTTTTTTTTATCAAGAAAATGTATAGCTGACTCCTAATTGTTATTATTATTAACAAATTATTAAATATGTTTTCATTTTTACATTTTTTGAATATTTATAAATTGTTTTTCCCATAAAATCAAATAAGAAAATGTTTTGAGTGATTATTTACTAATCACAGAAAATTTTAGACATGAAATTCTTATTTTTATAATAAGAAAAATTGTAAACAAATTTAAAAAATAGTCACTTTCATGCAGAAAAAATTATTTTGCCTCCTATATCATATTTTATACATCTGAATAGTAATTTTCTATTAAGATAAAATGTGTTTTTTATTGTTAATTGTTATTGTTACTAACAAATTATTAAATAAATATTATATTTTGACTGTTTTTTCGCATAAGTGAGCTGTTTTTCCCTGATAAGATTTTAAGAATAATTATGGAGTAATTTTAACAATAAATTAATTTAAGTTGAAAAAATATTATTTTGTTTTGTTATTTGTTTATAATTCATGTATGATTTTAAACATAAGAAGGATTTAATGTTTAAAATGTTCTTTGATTATTAATCACTTCATTATATATTCCTAATGGGTTTTACGAGAAAAACAATGTTGAAATAAGCAACAAATAGAATTTTTTTATGAAGATAATTTGTTAATAAAAGAAACAATTAAGAGTCAGCAAAACATTTTATGAATGTAGTATTAATATTCGATTGCCTGGAATATTCTTTGGTAAAAAAAATCATCTTTTTATGTGACAGATTTTGGAATTAGTTTATAATTTTTATTATTAACAATGAGAAATATTCAATGATTATAAATTTTTGGGACTAATAATCAATTTAAAATATGTTTGAAGCTTATTGGATAAGAAAAATAATATATACCTACGAAAAAGAAACAAATTACCTATTTGTTTATGAAAATTTTTATAACAGTAGTAATTGTTAATATCTGGTATTAATTTGTTGCGAGTATTATTTTTAGAAGGGACTTTATCATTGTTGATTAACAAACATTCTACTCTGCCGTTGAACTTTGGCTCCAAATATTTTTTAATATAACTTGTTTACAAGTCTTCCTCATTCTCCTCTTCCTTGTCCTCCTCTTCCTCCTCCTCCTCTTCCTCCTTCACCTCTTCCTCCTTCACCTCTTCCTCTTTCTCCTACTCTTTCTCCTCCTCCTTTCTCTCCTCCTCCTCTTCCTCCTCTTCCTAATCCCCCTTCTCCTATTCCTCCTCCTCTTTCTCCTTCTCTTTCTCGTCCTCCTCCTTTTCCTCCTTCTCCTATTCTTCTTCCTTCTCTCCCTCCTCCTCCTCTTCCTCCTCCTCTTTCTCCTTCTCTTTCTTCTCCTCTTTCTCCTTCTCTTTCTCGTCCTCCTCCTCTTCCTCATCCTCCTCTTTCTCCTTCTCTTTCTCCTCCTCTTCCTTCTCTTCCTTCTCTTCCTCCTCTTCCTAATCCCCCTCCTCCTATTCCTCCTCCTCTTTCTCCACCTCTTTTTCGTCCTCCTCCTCTCCCTTGTCCTCTTCCTCCGCCTCTTCCTCCTCCTCCTCCTCTTCCTCCTACTCTTTATTCTCCTATTTCTCCTCTTTCTCCTCCTCCGCTTCCTCCTCCTTTTCCTCCTCTTCCTCGTCCTCTTCCTCCTCCTCTTTCACCTCCCCTTTCTCCTCCTCTTTCTCCTCCTCTCCCTCTTCCTCATCCTCCTCCTCCTCTTCCTTCTCTTCCTCCTCTTCCTTCTTTTCCTCCTCTTCCTAATCCTTCTCCTATTCCTATTCTTCCTCCTCTTCCTCTACCTCATTTCCACCCTCCTCCTCTTCCTCGTCCTCTTCCTCCGCCTCTTCCTCCTCCTATTTCTTCTCTTTTTTCTTTTTCTCCTCCTCCCCTTTCTCCTCCTCTTCATCCTCTTCCTACTCCTCCTCCTCTCCCTTCTCTTCCTCGTCCTTCTGCTCTTTCTCCTCCTCTTTCTCCTCATCCTACTCTCCCTACTCATCCTCCTCTTCGTTCTCTTCCTCCTCCTCCTCCTATTTCTCCTCCTCTTTCTTGTCATCCTCCTCCCCTTTCTCATCCTCCTCATCCTCTCCCTACTCCTCCTCCTATTCGTCCTCTTCCTCTTCCTCTTTCTCGCCCTCCTCCTCTTCCTCGTCACCTTCCTCCCCTTTCTCCTCCTCCTTATCCTCTTCCTACTCCTCCTTCTCTCCCTCCTCTTCTTCCTCCTCCTCCTCCTCCTATTTCTTCGCCTCTTTCTCCTCCTCTACATTCTCCTCCTCCTCTTCCTCCTCTTCCAATTCCTCTTCCTCATTCTACTTCTGTTTCTTCTCCTGTTTCTCCTCCTCTTCCCCCTCTTCCTCCTTCTCCTATTCCTCCTCCTCTTTCTCGTCCTCCTCCTCTTCCTATTCCTCCTCTTCCTCTTTCTTCTCCTCTTCCTCTCCTCCTCCTACTTCTTCTCCTCTTCCTTCTCCTATTTCTTTTTCTCCTCCTTCTCCTCTTCCTTCTCCTTTTTCTCCTCCTCTTTCTACTCCTCTATCTTCTCCTCTTTCTTATTCTCTTTCTCGTCCTCCCCCTCCTCCTCCTCTTTCTGCTCCTCTTTCTCCTTTTCCTCTCCCTACTCCTCCTCCTCTTCTTCCTCCTCCTATTCCTCCTTCTCTTCCTCCTCCTCTTTCTGGTCCTCCTCCTCTTCCACGTCCTCCTCCTCCTCCTTCTCGTCCTCCTCATTCTCTCCTTACTCCTTCTCCTCTTTCTCCTCTTTCTCCTCTTCCTACTCCTGTTCCTCTTCCTCCTCCTATTCTTCCTCCTCTTTCTCGTCCTCTTCCTCCTTCTTTTCCTCCTCCTATTCCTCCTCCTCTTTCTTCTCCTTTTTCTTCTCCTCCTCCTCTTCCTCCTCCTCTTCCTTTTCCTTCACTCTCCCTCCTCCTCTTCCTCTTCTCAAAAATATAATTTTCCCATTTTATTTATTTATAAAATTGAATTGAAAAATAATTTAATTTTTCAATATATAGGGTGACTCTGGTGGTCCGCTGACTGTGGAAGGAAAACTTGTTGGTCTCGTTTCCTGGTCCAATGGTTGTGCAGAAATTGATTATCCGGCTGTTTACACTAGAGTATCTGAATTTTTGGACTGGATCGGCGAAAATGCGATCTAGATTATAAATTTATTGTACCTGTGTTTCTTGTTTATTTTCAGATAAGAGATATCTATTATTTAATATTTATACTGCAGCCTATATTGTGAATGTTATGAATAAAAAATATGTTAAAATTTTTTTTTCATTTAATCGAGAGGACTGAAAAATCTCAAAAAACAATTTAAAATTTCCCAAAAATTTGTTCAGTAATAAAATGTGAATAAACAAATAAAATGAAATACTTTTATTTCAGGAAAATATTTATTTTATTTACTATTCTGTTATTTATTTATGATTAGAGCAATTTTCATTTGTTTAGATTCGGGAATTTTATAATTCAGATTTTCTTCTGTCAATTATTTAATATTTTGTACACATTCAAAGAACACTATGAATTGAACAAAATTCAATTATTAATATTTATTTAAATATATTTTCATCTTACAGTTTTATAATTCTTAAAGTTATAGATAAGCACTCAAAATCTGGAATAATATTCTAAAATTAAAACTATTTTTTTATAAACAAAATATACTATGAGAATGTGAAAAAAAAATCAATCAAATGGAAATTAAATTCTAGATTTGTATCTATCTTTATCTAATCAATCCAAATCTTTGTCGCATTAATTCATGTTTTAACGTAAGAAGAAAATTAAAATTATTTAAAATAGTAATATTTAAAAAAGAAATCTACATTAATTTTATATTTTTATATACCGAATTTGATTTGTAAGTTCTGATAATTTATTAAAATTGTAATTTTCAGAAAAAAAGAAAAAAATTTCAACTAATAATTTAATCAGCCCATTTTGTTAAAAATTTAACAATTTGCTTAAAATTCTTTTGTTGTTGAAAATTCATAATTTTAGTTGAAAAGTCGTGATTTTCGGCATTAAACTGATTTTCTCAATTGAATCATCAATTTAGTTGAAAATTCATTAATTTTGTTGAAAATTTTACTCTTCTGTTAAAAATTAATTTTTTTGAATAAAAATGAATTTTTGAACCGACAATTTAACTATTTCACCTATAGCTAGTAGAAAATTAATTATCTCAGTTCAAAATTCAACTATTTGTTTAAAAAAAAAATTTTATTTTTTTTGAAGATTCATCATTTAAGTTAAAAAATTTATTTCTTTGATAAAAACTTCAACTAATTGATTGAAAATTATTTTTTTTTCCTTGTAACTTAATTTTTAGCTGAAAATTTATCTATTCCATTTTTTTATAAAAATTGACTTTTTTTGTTAAAAATTCATTTAATTAGTTAACGTTTCATCACTTTAATTAAAAATTCATGTGTTTTGTTGAAAATTCGTCTTTTTTTATAGAAAATTAACTTTCTTGATTAAAAATTCATCTTTTTTTATTGCAAATTCAACTATTCGGTTAAAATTTTTTTTTTAATTCATCAGTTTAGTTGAAAATTCACTTCTTTGATTAAAAATTGAACTATCTTGTTGAAAATTCTTGTTTTTTTTATAAATTTATTTTTTTTAATAAAAAAATTGACTATTCCATGTTTGGCTAAAAAGTGAC
>JAABKJ010010782.1:0-10892 GCA_011634705.1 Andricus grossulariae
GGGACTGGTGCGCCGTGTTGGTTTCGCTTCATCCTCCCGTCCTGCTTCTTTGGTGCTGACTTTCTGCGCTGTCTTCTCAGTGTTTACGAACGGTGAGTCTAATACACAGTTAAGATCTCAACCCCCTTTACGCACAGCTATGAAGAGCTACACTATTAATTCAATCGAGGGTACTCTGGCGTGGGCCCTAACAATCAGTATCTAACTTGTTGGCTTATTCTGTACTCATTTTCCTTGACTGGACGGTAAGAGTGCTTTTATTTATTTGTACTGGCCGACCGCTCCTCGGGTTCCGAGGTTAGGTACGGCTTCGGCGAGACCCCGGAAAGTTGTTTTGACAACTTTCCAAGTTTTGCTGCAAAACTTCATTACAACTCCCCCGGGCCTAGCCGAAGCCTACCGGCTTGAGTTACTCGCGTGGTGACCTCGTCTCCCCCTCTGTCAGCTCCTCTGAGCCCACACCCTTGTGTGACTCCTTTAAAGGCAACCCCGGAAAACCTGTTACTTGGGAAAATAAAAGAACCACAAAATAAGAAAAAAAAACTAAATTGCAGCTGGTCTACTGTGGGTCCTCTACCAGGTCTTCCCAGATTCGCATGGCTCTCGCTTCTGGGTCTCTTAGACCTACGTTTACAACCTGGACCGTATCTTCTCTCCTTGCTTCCGTCCGACTGTACGGTTACCTAACTTAATTCTGGGTGCTCGTAAATAAAAGGAGGCGATTGGCAAAATATCCTATTTATTAGGGAAGAAAATGAGAAAAGAGAAAAATACCATAAAAACGAAACTCCGGAGAGACAGATAAAATTGAAATTAAAAAAAAAATCTTAAACCCTTTGTCTATCTCTTAGGAGAAGTGACCTGGGGTCGGGCACTCATCCCAGCGGTGTCCTCGCGCTCCACACCTGGTGCATCCGCGTCCTCCCTGTGCGCTCCAAACCGTGGATCCGCGGTCCATGCCGCCGGTTGGTCGCGTTTGTGCCTCTAATATAAATACGCGGGTCGGCGATGTCCCCATGTCCCTGGTTTTTACCGTCCTCAGTGGACGGCTACGCCAGAACCCTTCCAGGCGCCGCCTCTCTTTCTCTTCGACCTTTTGTTTCTCGAACTCTGCGCGAGCCTTCTTGTTGGCCTCGACCTGTCTTCCTTGTTCGACCAGGTCGCGCCTAGCTTCCTCGATCCCCGCCGCCACTACCTTTTGGCTGGACTGTTGACGACGGGCCCATTCGCGTACGTACTTGGGTGGTCGGCTCCGTTTCTTCGTTCCCGAAGAACCGTCGCTCGCCTCTCCGCTTGCCCAAAGTTCCGCTGGGCTGCCCCTGCTGGACGTGGACTCATTTTGGCTCGGCCCTGCCTCCGAGCGGGGCGAGTAGGTCGGATCTTTGGCCATGCCGGCCGGTTCTCCGCGCGTCTGGGTGTCCTTTCGGGTCGGTTTCGCTCGGGGGACCGTGGCTTCGGTGCGTGGCTGTGAGGTTTCTCCTCTCTTTTGAGCCTCGTCCTCGGCTGCCGGTAGATCCGGTAGGGCGATGGTCTCCCTTCTGGCGATTGGGTTGGGGTTACCTCGACCGACCAGTTCACGTCGTCCCCCAGGAGGTGATCCCTCCGAAGCTGGTTGCTGTGGGATGTCCCAAGCTTCTTGGCGCATCCTTCCGATCACGCCCTGGATCGCCTAGCAGATTTTCCTGTGTTCCAGGCGATGGTATTCAGCTGCGGCTGTGGGGAAAGAAGAATCTCATGTCGTACGTGTTGTCGTCATTAGTATTAAATACCCCTTATGGGGCCCCAAGATTCATGCTTGTGAAGCTGGCATGGTTCTACTGTACCCTGAGCATGCAAGGGTTTAGGGGGACTATCTACGGGAAGATTGACTACTTATTGATCCCCTACTCCACCCTCTCTAGGCGGCCCCTTCCCGTGATAGGGGACTAGCAATTTTACCGGAAACTTTCCTACCAATTGTCCGTCTTCCGTCCCTAACTCGTATACTAAAGGCCCTAATACGCGGACAACGACGTATGGTCTTTGCTTTTTGTCTCCGAATCCTCTTGTTACTTTAAACACCGCGTGCCGTCACGTTTTGTCATGGTTTACTTTCTGACGCTCGAACGCATTTTCGTGGTGTAAGCAGACCAGATCTTGGAGCTCCTTTAGTCTGACCATTCTTTGCCTTCACTCCTCGTGTTCTGGTGGGGGCAATTCTAGTGGTTCTTCCACTCTTCGGTGCAGACTATTATAAGGTTTAGGTTCCCTGCCTAGATTCAAGCAGGCCGGGCTGACGCCCGTGGTACTGTGCACGGCCATGTTGTAGGCGAACCTAAAATCCTCAAGGTATACCTCCCACTGCCGATGGTCCTGGGCTACATATGCTGAGATCATCGTTTTGAGGACCCGATTCACTCGCTCCACATGGTCTGCCTGTGGGTGATACACTGGAGTGAAGGAATGTCGTATTCCATAAGTCTCTGTCAACCATTGAAACGCTTGGTTGACGTATTCTGTTCCGTTGTCCGAAACGAGCACTTCCGGTGCTCCCCATCGGTTTAGAATATGTTCCTCAAAAGCCTTGATTATAGTCTCAGCATTAGCCCGTCTCATGGGTGACAGTTCAACCCATTTAGTGTAGAGGTCTTCGAATAACACCAGGTATTTGAATCCTAGTGCTGTCTTTGGCCACGGACCCATCACGTCGGTGGTCACTATGGTCCAAGGCTGCTGTACCACCCTGCGGCCCATTAGGCCCGCTGCGGGTCTCTGGTCAGACTTGATTCGCTGGCAGGTGTCGCACGAACGTACCCACAGAGAAATGTCGCGATACATGCCTGGCCAGTAATATCGGACCGAGGCTCTCCGGTATCTCTTGTCGATACCCAGATGTGCGGCTTGTGGATCGTTGTGTACCTCGTCAAAGACTTCTTGTCTTCTCTCGGCTGGTACTACAAACTTCCATGCCTCTAGGTCTTTGATTACTGGGTCTATTAACGGATTAGGACAGTGTCGTCATAACATCCCGTCAACGATCTTCCAACCATGGAATTTTCTTGGGGTTTCCTCCACCTCGCGCAGTCGTTTACGGTACCACTCGTCCTCCACCGGCTCCATGGCACCTACGGGGACTGCTACTTCCTCCTCATACATCCGAGAGAGGGCGTCAGCACGTGGTGCAAGGCTCCTTTCCGGTGTACGACCTCGAAGTCGTATTCGAGGAGGTCAAGCGCCAATCGACCAGTTGGATTATGGAGATTATGTAATCATCGCAACGAACTATGGTCGGTGATGACCGTGAAATGAAACCCTTTTAGGTAGTGGCGGAATTTTCTGTCCGACCAGACCACGGCCAAGCATTCTTTTTCCGTGACCGATTACTTCCTTTCCGCGTCTGACATCGTCCTACTGGCGAAAGCGATCACTCTCTCAACGCCAGCTTGTGTCTGCGTCAAGACTGCCCCGAGGCCAAAGTCGCTCGCGTCGGTCTGAAGTACGAACGGGACTTCAAAGTCGGGATATGTCAAAATCGGTGCTGTCGCAATTTGTTCTTTCAGCTTAGCAAACGCGCTTTCCTGTTCGGTTCCCCATTCCCATGGGACGTTCGTTCTAAGCAGTCTATTTAGTGGTTCCGCGTCAGTCGCAAAGTCCGGTATAAAGCGACGGTACCACGACGCCATTCCCAAGAACCGTCTCAGTTGCTCTATTGTTCTTGGGGCTGGGTAGGCGAGAGGAGGCTCGACCTTGTCTGGATCGACTTGCAAACCCTTTTGATTCACTAGGAATCCGAGATATAGTACGGTCAGTCTCTCGAATTCGCACTTATTTGGGTTCATGGTCAGTCCGGCGTTCTGCAAGAGGTCTATTACTCGTACTACCCATTCTTGGTGGCCCTTAAACGTCTCATCGACTATGACTATGTCATCGAGGTACGCATAGACGTTAGGCTCCATATCCGGCCCTATGAGAGTGTCTACCAGTCGGTGGAATGTCGCAGGGGCTCCTGAAAGTCCAAAGGGCATCCTTGTAAACTGAAAAAGGCCCATTCCAGGGACTGTAAACGCTGTGTACTCCCTACTGTCTTCGGCCATCGGTATCTGGTGGTATCCCCACTTCAAATCTAGGGTCGTTATGTACTTTGCGGCGCGGAGTTGCTCGAGGATCATGTCCATTTTTGGCAACGGATACGCATCCTGCTTAGCCACCTTGTTGAGCCTACGGTAGTCCACGCAAAATCTATACGTCCCGTTGGCCTTCCGGGCCATTACTATGGGACTGACCATCCGCTTTTCGACGGCTCAACTATACCCTCCGCCAACATTTGAATCACCTCATTTTGCATATTTTCCAGGACCTTTGGGGACACTTTATAATACCTCTGTTTTATCGGTGGGTGTCCCCCGACGTCTATGCTATGAGTGATGCGATCACTTGCTGGAAGTACCTCAGGAGGGGGCTTAATTATCCCAGCAACTAACGTGTCCAGTTCTTGTCACTCCTCAGCTGTTATTTCTCTGAGGCCGCAACACTGGTCTAACGTTGTCGGGTTATCGTCCCTCCTCTCCACTTCCAGCTCAGTACTCTCTTCGGTACAGTGGTGAACTAATTCCGGGTAGTCCGCCATGTACCAAGCCCGTTTGCTCCCGTCGTGCACGATTCCGAATGTATGGATGAAGTCCATGCCCAAGAATACTTGTTCACCCATGCTTGGGACAATATGGATCATCATTCACGAAACACGATCGATTTCAATAGGGGGATAACACGTAACCTGGACCTGGCTGAGAGTACCGTCGGCGGTCATGACTGCTTGGTTCGGCGCTGTATGTAGGGTTGCCCCATACCGCTCAGATATGACCAAGCTAATATTTGCCATAACCGTTCGGGATGCACCGCCATCGATTAGAGCAAGGACTTTAGGGGTGTTACCAAATCGGGCAGTCGTAAAGACTCGCGAAGTAAGCCCTTTGTCCTTCCTCGGAGGCTCCTTTACTTCCAATCGTAGCGGTAACGAAGGGCCTTCATCCGATGATACCGCTGGTGGCTCAGTCGCCTTTAGAAGGGCCAGTATCACCTGATTCTCTTGCCAGGGGTTCTGTTTTTCGCACACCTTTTTTCTTGTGCTAAGAACGATGGTGTCTTCCGTTTCTACAGTCCGGATTTCCGGAATCTTATCTGCCGAGGTCTACGGAGTATTTATGGGAGCGGGGTTCACCTCCTGGGCTATCCTCACTACTGCCGGTTCCGTCAGCTCGAGCCTGACCTACTCCGGTTTGTGCCTGTCGTCCTGTGGGGTCGTTCCAGGACTGGAGAAAGAAGGGCTGACCCCTAGGCCTTCTCCCTTCTTCTGTTTTCCGGACAATTCCCGGACAGTTCGCACTCTTTGGTGGTCACGTCCTCCTTACCGCACCGACGACAATAGTTACTCCTTCGGTGCTTTGTAAAGTCGATTTTGAAGTGACCCTTTTCTGGGGAGTTCCAATATTCTATCTCCAAATCATCCTCCTTCTTACTGGAAGTGGATGACTCAGAGCCCCGTTTTGGAGACTGGCCCAATTTACTGTCAGTCGACTTTGCCGAGTTCTTATGGTTCCGAGGATTCCTATCACTACGTCTGTTGGATCCCTCGGACTTGGGCTTATTCTTGGCTTCGCTTGTGCCGAATGTCGCCGTTGAGCCCCGTTTGTCGTTTTCTATTGTCGCGATTAAGGCTTTAATTAGCTGCGCTAACTCCGACGGATTCTGCCAGACCGCCAGATCGTTATAGTCAGTGAATTCGTAACGTCTGATAGCCCTCCTAAAGTCGGACCTGAGATTCGCGTATACCCTATTCATTTGGACCTCGAGATCCATTGGCCTGGTCAAGAGCTGCTAGAGCTCATACATGCAGGTCAGTTAATCTGCTACCGGTTCCTCTTGGCCCTGCCTGCGTGAGAGGATCTGCTCTTCTAACCTTTCCTGGTAGAAAGCGTCCGCAAAGCGGGCTTGAAAATGCCGCTTGCACTGTGACTATGTGTTCCATTGCAATCTGTTGTGACGGAACCAGTGCCAGGCAATGTCCTTTAAGAGGAAGGGCATCGCAACTAACAACTCCTCGTCTGTGAGGAAAGAGGCGGCTCTGCCCTCTTTGACCCTCCACAAGAAGTTGTCCACACTTGAGTCCTTTTGTCCGTTGAAGCTGACCTGCCACCCTTTCACGATTCTTGTCACGTCTCTTGGTTTTCTAAGGGGTCGCATGGGGCCTCACCCCCATCCCTGAGCATACCCGCGACTCGTGTTGGCTTCCGGTTCAAAGTCGCGCGGAGCTCCTGGCCCAAGTGTGTGTCTTTGCGCATAGCCATCGTATTTCGGTCTTTCCTCCCAACCGTGGGAGTACCTGATTTGCGGGGCACATCTCTGCTCTCTATTCTGTCGCTATGGCTCCCAATATGGTCCAACCTGGCTCTGTCCCGTCGTTGGGACGTATTGCGTTCTAATATCCTGGTTATGGCTAAAACTCGCGTCCTGGTATCGTCGCGCGGGTTCGTGCCCTCCATACCCTGTGTCATACGGCCTATGTTTGACTTGTCTTGGTTCTAAAAATTCTGGTGGCCCATACCTATCATAATTTTCGGACGTAGGATGTAAGGACGCGTCTGTTCGCTCGTCTGTCGCGCTGGCCCTAGTCATTGTTCCGCGTGGCCTAGTATTAACTTTCGCGAAACGCGGATCCCGGTCCCTAGTACTCCTCGCGTTCCCCCCAACCGATGTTTCTGCCTGCGTAGGTGGTGCCACTACTCCTTCATTCCCCCTCCACATGTTTCTGCTGGGAGGTGAAGTGTAGGTTGGTGATAGCGCACCTTTCGGGGCCTGGTCTCCTCCCATCCCTAGCCAATGTCGGTGCCCATGAGGGGTTGTCTCTAACATCGTGAAGGGTTGGTGAAAACCGATCAGCTGTCTGGTGCCCTCTGGGGGGCCCATTATCTTCGCGCCAGTCCCCTCATCCCTTTGTACAAACTCACGGGGGTCGTCATTCTCTGGGCACCAGGGTACCGCCTGGTTACCCCCCTGACGCGCAAGGTACCGCCCCATTCGCTTCTGCGAAACTTCATCCACTCGCTTGTATTTAGCTTCAACCCTCTGAGGATTGGCATAAGAACCTCTCCTGTTAGGTCTTTGTCCAACTTGGTAATTGTGCCATTACCGCGCCTAGACTGGTGCTAGACTGCCTATCCTGACCCTCGATTATGCCTTCCTACGCGGCTCCGGTTGCGGACTGCGTTTCGCTATCAGGCGAACTTTCCGGTAAACCGGGGTCTTCCCGCGTATCGCCTTGTCTCGATTCCCCCTCCATATGGTCGTAAGAATCCATTATACTAACTTATCTGAAGTCAACTACCTCAAAAAAAGTGACCGGAAAAACTCAGAAACTGGTGACGCTTTCTCTTTATTCCCTTAAAGTTTATTTTCGAACAACCGAAAATTACCCGAAATATCCGAAAAACTGCCAAGCTTACACGTTCCTCTCAGAGTTCTCCGAAAACTTCCCAATTCCGATACTTGTTTTCATCCGTCTGAAAATTCGCGAAATTTCCCCTTTAAGCAAAAAAAATCTTTATGTTGAAAAAGATATTCCTGAAAAAAAAGAAAATTGGAAGAGTGAAAGGAAATTAACAGAGGTAGCCTAAATTCATTGTATTCTGCGCAAATCCCTATTACCTCGTTTATTTGCGCCGAATGAAAAATTATTATTCCAAGTTAACAGGGGTTGAGGGGGTGTTACTTATTTCTATAAGCGAGAGCCAAGCAAAAATGAGAGCACCAAAAATTACTTTTAACCATAGTAAGCAGACAGGAATATTCGTCGGTCACTTCTGACTGTTTACCGTCACTTTCCGTTCCCCTTCTCTCTTTCACTCCGTTCGCGTTATACTGTGACGGCTCTCTATGTTGGGCGCCATTTATAACCAAGTTTTCCAAAAACCTCGTGTGCACCACGGCTAATCACGTCCTGGCCGAGGATGGCCCAGGATTGGAAAACTTAGTCATATTAAATTATTTTTGGCTGCTACTTACCTGCGACTGCGACACAAACACCGGATTATACCGAATTCGTGAGTCGCACACTTTTGACTCACGAACAACCCACGAAGCTCGCTGTTTTTATTTCTCAGGCGCCAGATAGGTTAACATATCCGAGCTCCATCGGTTCCGGTCTCGTCGCAACCACTAGGCTAATCGACCAGCTCTCTGTCGTGCACGAGAAGAGGGATGGGATCGATCGAGTGAGAGAGAGAGTATTATTATCGAAGTGGCACTGGTAAAATACTCACGACTGCAAAAGTTGACAAGAAATAAGACCAGTATTTATTCAATTAAAAGTCAATAATTATAAGAAAAGATAACTATTCTGATCTCGCAAATTCCAGAAATGGCCGACGGAATGCCAGAGAGACCCGCTACTACACAATGGCCGGCCGAGACGTCCGCGCTTGCACCACGTCGCGGTTTTCTTGAGGGACGCCCGCCTCAACTATCTGTTATCGGGCTTTGAGTCGGGCGTGCCTCACTCCTGGTTGTCGCTGAAGTCTCGGACGACACTATATACACTTTACTGTTGCACACGCGGTCGCGGAAATCACACCGCGTGGGGCCGAGGAACAAAACTGACTACACTAAGGAAATAATGGAGAGGCCAGTTGGCGTAAGTTTCCATGCTGGGTTCCATCGTGCTTTCTTTGTAATTTTTGCTCCTATGCCCTTCTTTTGTGTCCGGTAAGGTTACGCGGGCTGTACCACCGCTGAGTCATGAAACATAAGTGACAGGTCCCGCGTTCTTCCCCGCTTCCTTCCTTCTCGATTCTTCGCGTAGTGCCTGTCGATTGGTCGGTTGGAGTGAAGATGGCTGGCCTGTCGATCTCGGCCGATGCGTGTCTTCGTTCTTCTGCTGCGTGCTGCCCATTGGTCCTCACACGCTGACTCGAACATGGCCGTTTACTGAATCATAGCAGCGCGGGCTCGTCCAGCCATTCGGTGGTGCAGGGTTGGTCGATGCTGTTACGTACTGCCTTCGACACTGCTAGTGGAGCCCAATAGTCGTCGTGACGCTGGGATATGATGTAGATAGCAAAGCCTGTTTGCTAGTTGTGGCACCTTCCCACTTCGTTGGTGCAACATGACAGAGTGGTAATGATGTTGCGTTACGGTGTCGGCGATGGAAAATGGCAGCTAGTTGTGATACCTCCCACTTCGCCGATGAAACAGGGTCGTCGGGTAGTGACGCCATGCCATAGTGTCGACGATGGAAAACGGCTGCTGGTTGTGCCACCTCCCCACTTCTTCGGTGAGACATGGCCGTCCGGTAGTGACGTCATGTTATGCGTGGGACTAGTGCGCCGTGTTGGTTTCGCTCCATCCTCCCGTCCTGTGCCTTTGGTGCTGGCTTTCTGCGCTGTCTGCTTAGTGTTTACGAACTGTCAGTTTCATACACCGTTTCGATCTCGACCCCCTTTACGCAAAACTATGAAGGGCTACACTATTAATTAAATCGAGGGTACTCTGACGTGGACCCAAACATACAATATCTAATAGGTTGGCTTATTCTATACTTATTTTTCCTGAGTGGACGGTAAGAGTGCTTTTATTAATTTTTTCTGGCCGACAGTTCCTCGGGTTTCGAGGTTAGGTACGGCTTCGGCGAGACCCCGGAAAGCTGTTTTCACAACTTTCCGAGTTTTGCTGAAAAACTTCGCCAGAATATATATATAATTAAAAACTAAAGGTTAACAACCACCGCAGGGTCCCACTAGGAGCAACTGTCATCTAAAAAAATGACATCAGCTCCAAGTAGGACCGCGGTAAATCCCATTAATGGCCACGTCTCACAACCGTGAGATGGGTGGTCATAGGACTCGACGAAATCACAACGACAGGCCGGCGTAACTCTCGTGTATTTTGAGGACAGACTGCTGTCCGAAAATCGTAGTTTCAGAAAATTTGGCACTTCTCGTTTTGGACAATTGATTCTATCTCCCTTGGAACGTTCGGCAGGGCAGGGTCGCAACCAACACCGCAAGAGCGACAAAGATGGTTATAAAGCACTCTTAGAGCCGCATTGTGTCTGTAGATATACATCGTTCCTGCATGGGTGGGACACCCCGATAGTATGTGTTCTACGTATTCAACGTGCGTATGACATGCTCTCCACCTATCGCTTGGAACTTCTTGACCTAAAATGCGGTTACGGTATGCTAAGGTGGGAAGGACACTTTCCTGGCATGCGAAAATAGAACCCTCTGTACCTGAATTAAGCCCTGGTGATTTTTGAAAAGAAAAAGTTTGCTCCTTCGACAAGGACTGTTTTTCTACATTCCTGTGCAAATTTCCGTGCATTTTCTTGTCGAACAGCCATTGGTGGAATTTTTTAAATTCTGCTTTCTTTACTTAGGCTTTCAGAAGCGAAGCATCTCGATGGAGTAATTGCACTTTCCTCACTTCTGATGTTAATATTCAGGCAAGGGTCTCAGCTGCCTGCTCCGCGGCTTTATAAAGGAACGTTCCTTTTCCAACCATCTAGTGATTCCTGATCATTTTTAGATGAGGATATTTTCCATTTGCAACGATGTCAGCTGTACGCAAAACAAATCGGTTATGAAGACACAAGAGATTCAGAAGTCCGCTTCCGCCTTGACGGCGTGAAATGTATGATCGTGGAACTGACGAATTGATATGCAACCTTTTATGCATATGCATGATCTTACGCGTGGTAACATCAAGGGCCTGAAGTTCGTTCCTCGTCCATTGAACCACCCCAAACGAGTAGAGTGGAACCGGGACGGCAAGCATGTTAGTCGTAGATACCTTGTTCAACGCCGACAGATTGGATGACCAAATCTGTCGAAGAAGATGCCTGTATCTGCTTCGGAGAGACT
>JAABKJ010010783.1:0-10892 GCA_011634705.1 Andricus grossulariae
AAATTTTCAAGAAAAAATATCAATTCCCGGCAAAGATCTGGCGAGTTGAACGCAAAAAGGTATTGAATTTTTTTTCGGCGAAAAATTCAGTTTTCCTTAAATAACCAAAAAACGAAACAACCTTCGAATTCGGTTGCCATACAAAAAAGATGCGCAACTTTTGTCTATTCATTTTTTTAATAGCTTGCGTCGTTTATCCAAAATTTTTTTTTTTTTCATTTTCAATGTTGTTTTTTACGAATAAAATAAAAACTACGCATCCTAAAAAAATGATTAATAGCAAATCTGTAGCTCTTTTTTGGGTAAATACCTTTTGTCTTATTATTTTTTTCGTAGCTTGTGTCGTTTGTCCAGAAATTTAATTTTTTTTATATTCAATATTTCTTTTTTACGAATAAAACAAAAACTATTTATCCTATGAAAAAGTGACTAATAACAAATTTGTAGATCTTTTCTGGGTGCACAATTTTTGTTAATCATATTTGTAATCATAACTTAACAAAAATATCTAAGAATGAATTTTTAATAGCCACTAGAACTGTTTTCAATGGCACTGTTTCCTCTTTTAATAAAAAATTCATGAGATATATAATACTGCTATTAAGAAAAATAAATAGATTGATACGTTACAATAAATTTGATTTAAAAGTTACTTTACAGTACATACAAGGTCTCTCTGAACGTTTAAGATATTCATTAAAACAAAATTTAATATCAATGTTTATTTCAAAAACACTATTACTTTAGATAATTATTTATTAAACAAAAAAGACAGTGATAGCATTGAAAAATTTGCTGGTGTTATTTATTTGATAAAATTCATATCTTGCCATAAAGTTTATAACCGGGAGGAGATTAGAAACTAGAATTGCGGAACACAAAAGAGATTGTGAAATTGAAAATTTAAATACAGGTTTTTCACAACATTCTCGGAATTTCAATCATTATTATTTCGATTTTGAATTTAATAATATTATAATATTAGTTACCGAAAAAAATACTTCTCAAAGTTGTATAATTGAGTCCATATTCATAAACAAATGTCGCAATACTTCTGTTAATTTACAGACTGAAATTTTAAACATTAATACAATTTATCAAAGACGTCACAACAAGATTATACCTTACTCCTATATACCTATCTACCCTATACCTATATACCCATCCACACATTACTACTGTCCAACCGAGCGATTTACGCCTACCCCGAAAGGGAAACGGGTTAATGATATAATAAAAATAATTAATCGCTGATACCAAAGACATTACAAATTAAATCGAAGATTTTTTTAACAGTTAGGATATTAAAAATAATTAACCAAAGAAATGTTTATAAAAAATAAGAACTCGGAAATAACCGGGAATTTGGTGGGCACAAATTAGTAGACACCTTGATTAGCATTTATTTATCTCTATCAAGAAAGAAGAACATAATCATAAGAAGGGACAAAACCTAGATTTTCGAAAATTTGTCGAGAATAATACCTTTTCTGTAATCGGTAAAGACAAGTATGTTAATTCCGTTCCTTAAAATCTCTGCATAGAGGTAACGAGTCATTGATTCGTTGGTACTCATCGTTTGAATGTCACGTTAATGGAAGCTTTATTGATAATTATCTTGACGAGACACCTAAGAAAGTGCATGTGCCTAAATTACTCCCCTGTAGATCGTTTCGCCGTAGCAATACCGGCGATGCTAGTAATCAGGCTGTATTTGTAATTAAATGGCATTTAAGTGCAATCAAATTAAATAGTCTGTGTATACTTAGCGTGAACCGTTAAAAAGGCCGAAACGATCCTTCGATCATTGAACACGTACACTTGGATAGTGAGAACGGTTTTATTGCTAATTTATGATGAAAATAATCCGCATCTCGCTTTATTATTTTTCAATCTCCTTTTTGCGTTGCGATTACACGCCTCGCTGAATTGTCAAGTGAATTTATCAAGACAGATCATTTACGGCCAAGAAGACATGGTAATGCACCTTTTATTCACATTTAAGTAAGAACTCCTGATTTAATTAATAATTAAGAAGCATTGAATTAATTTCCGATATTATATTAATCCTTTCATATTTTATCAACTTCGTCTTCAACTTTTAATTTTAATTGAATTTTGTACTCTTTTGCTCATGGAGAATAAAAGTTTCTTGATTAATTAGTCTTTGCTTGTGTCCCAAGGGATAAACTCTCGAATTAAGTAGTAGCGGGAGTCCTTTTTAGCTAATGAGGAGTAAAATGGGAAATATATAAAATTTCATTTCAGCACTTGGTAATCAAGTAAATGCATTAATCGTGAAGACTAAATTCGATGACAATTTTGTTCTTATGAATGATCTAAAGTCAAACGCGATTATTTCCTCGGCTAAAATGAATCAAAGGGGGCCCTTTTCCAGACCTCCAAATATTTAATCAAAACAAAATTTCGATTAAAGCTTTATGAATTTCGATAAACTGAAAACGCAATTAAGTTTTTGACTCTTTTGTTCATGAAGAATAAAAGTTTATTGATGGATGCATGTAAAAGGGAGCAGATTTTGAGATTTCTCTGTAAATATAAGATAGTCAAATTGATAAAGACATATTGACTGAAAAAATGGAGAAAACCTCATTTTGTACTATAAAAGAAGGTACTTTTTGCACTGTGGACTAGAATCTAATAAGTCGAATACATGGATATTAGATACCTGCTCTTGTCCAACTTGGAGAAGTGCATAGAGATATCCATCGCGTTCGACTTTGAAGAATTTCTGCAGAATCAAAGATAAACTAGCCATTTGGAGTTCAGTCTCACCTCATGTCAAGTGCATTTTTTTAAATTAGAAAATTAAAAACAATCTTCAACTAGTTTTCTAGATATTTATAGACTAATACAGAGAATAAATAACCATATTTTATTGATGATAGAACAACCAAATTTAGAGTTAAAACCCGGGAGATAAGAGGAAATTTATTTTTGGACCGACGATTTGGTTAATTCTTAGTTTCAGTACAAATACCTAATAACCTAATTGTAAAATTCTTTAATTTTCATGGATTGAATTAGACCATTTTAATTTTAAATCCTGGAAATTTCTAATCGTTTAATTAGGAACGTGAAATCTTTCAAAAAGTGTACAAATAGCCGGATTTTTTCGGTGCACATAGACTCTGCCTTCAAATTAAAAGCTTTACTAGTTGAAACTTTAATATTTATTATTTATTTTTTATTTTATTTATTGTTTTAGTTATTACTTTAAGCTTTGCGAATTGAGTAATTTCAAAAAAATAAAATAAAATAAAAATAGGTTAGTTTCAAATTCAAAACCTGAATAGTTGAGAAATTTCAAGTTTAAAGCCTTCAATATTGAAATCATTAAACCCTTTAAGATTCTGCAAATTTATTTAAATTTAAAGCCCTAAATGGTTGCGCAAATGTAAGTTTTAAGTATTCAATATTGCATAATTTAAAATTTGAAATTTTCGAAATATTATCACTGTTTGACACCGATCAAAGTCAAATACTTTGATATTAAAAATTTGAAAATTTGACATTTTTAAATTAGGATCGCTTCAATAAATTGAATAACTGTGAATATAAATGTTAAAAATGATACAATTTTCAAATGAAATACTTCGTATATTTTTTATTTCAAGGCGCTAAAAATTTCATTATTTTATTTTGATAAATTATTTAAATTTGACTATATTTAAAACTAGTATCTTGTAAAGTTTTATTATTTTAATTTGAATCAGTTCAAACTGGAATAAATTTTAGATTTAAAAATTCAAAATTGTTAGGTTTAAATTTTACAACAAAATTTAAATTGGACAATTGAAAAATTAAAGACTTTTACTTCAACGTTCAAAATAGAATAAAATAATATTGTATAATTTTAAATTGACAGTCTTAATAGTTAAGTAATCTATTTGAAATCGTTCAAAATTTAATTAAATTCTAAATAAAAAATTTTTAGATGCGACTATTTATAATTTCAAATCCTAATAGGTTGACAGTCTTTTCTTTTTGAATTTGTCAAATTTTTCATTAACTTTAAAATAAAATTGTTCAATTTTTAAAGTTTCAATTTTTTTTATATGTTCAATTTAAACATTGTTGTTGGAGCTCTTGAAATAAAAATTGTTTAAACACTGTTTAGACACTGCTTCGTACAATTTATAATTATTTATTTTGAAATATTATATCTTATTTAAGATGTTAACATTAAAACTATTCTACTTTAAAAACTTTCAATTTAAAATTGTACAAATTCGAATTGATTTTGAATTATTTAATTTTAAATCTTTGATTTTAATAAAAAATTGTAAACGTTTCAAAATTCCTTAGCACTTGATTCGTTAATTTGGATTTTTTTTTTAATATCTCAAATTATGAATTGCTTAGTTTTGAATGTTTGCGTTTGAAAATTTAAGTAGCCCGGAAAAAATTTTGAAAACTATAAAATGACCGGTTATGTTTGCTGAATCTATTTTTTGTTTGTTTGCAGTTGTCGTTACTTTCGAAATTCTTTTTTGAATATCTCAAATTATTATGAATTGATTAGTTTGGAAGGTTTGCGTTTGAAAATTTATAGTACCCAGGAAAATGTTTGTAAACTGTGCAATGACCGGGAATCTTTGTTGAATAAGTTTTTTGTTTCTTTGGAGTTGCTGCCGTCGGCTGCCGTTGATTTGACATTTTTTTTATACTTCGAATAAAAAATTGTTCAATTTTGAAGGTTTCAATTTGAAAATTTAAATTACCAGGGAAAGATGTCTCAAAACCGAAAAATGGCCGGGAATGCTTCTAGGAGTCTTGAGTGGCCACCCTGAGTTTCACATAAATCCTAATGCCGATTATGTCCTTTTGCCGTGCTACCCTTCAACTGTGAAAGCTTTTGATAATTTGAGATAAGAGGGTAAGTTTCAGGAAGCGAAGTAAAAAAAAAGGAACTGAGACAGAACGGACAGGCTTATATAGGAAGAGGAAGGTGCGGACGTCTTTATCGAGGCACGGGGTGCTCGTAAGTCCAAACGTCTGCTTTCATGAAGGAACTCCTTAGGCTAAGTTACACGCTCGCTAGTCGATCTTAAGCCGGTCTAAGCACTGTATTAGCGTGTGTTCAAGAAAGAGGAAAAGCGAGGTTCCACGCCGCCTCCGCTGCTTCCCTGGCCACGGCTCGCCGCCGGCACACCGCGATCTTCCGCGACTAGACGGGTTGCCAACATAAATCGTAAATCAGATCTGGGGAAAATTACAGTGTCGTTACTCTAGTCTTGTCGTGGGACGTCCCACACCGACGCACGAGAAATAATGCTATCGGGATATGACAGTTTTACCTTGAAAACATTTTCCACTATTAAGTTATATCAGTCAAATTTTTTCTTTTATGGTCGTTCCTATCAATGGGACGCATTACATTTTTTACTATTAGGTTTTTCAAAATTTAAAATCTTTTTATCATTCGAATTCTAGATTCCTGTTACCGACATTTGACAAGTTTCGATATTTCCTGGATGTGCTGACTTTAGAAGTTTCAAAATACTTCTAGATTTATCAAGCACACGATCCACTGAAAGTTCACGGATGTGAGTAGATGAGTAAGGAGATTTATAAATCAAGATTCCTACCTTACCGACATCGAGGGCATTATACAGCTGTGGTGATTCATGTCCGTGCTAAGTTTCTAGACATTCTTGAAACTTGGTACGGACACGAACCACTACAGCTGTAGAATGGTCTCGATGTCGGTAAGATAGGAATGTTGAGTTGGAAATCCCCTTACTCATGTACTCATATCCGTGAACTTTCAGTGGTTCGTGTGCCCGATAAATCTAGAAGTTTTTTGAAACTCCAGGAAATATCGAAACTTGTCAAATGTCGGTAAATGACGGTAACAGGAAGCTAGAATTGGAATGATGAAAAGATTTTAATTTTTGAAGAACCTAATAGTAAAAAATGTAATGCGTCCCATTGAATTGTCAATCAAAATTTCCAAATAAGTAATTTTATTTCTAAAAATTTATTTTTAAACGAGAATATTTAAATTGGGAATGATTCTTTAATAATAAAAGCAACAAGTATGTTTTTAGCTTTCTGACCATATGTTTTAAAAATGACAAAAGGATTCTATTTATAACCACCTAACCATATTAAATGAGGTTTTATGTATTTATCTATTAATAAAGATTACAAATTTTGTGCACCATTAATTTAGTAAACCAAAATTTCCAAAAAAGTAATTTTATTTCAAGATAAAATTTAATTCTGAATGTTTTTGTTAACATTGTTGATAATAGAGGAAATTTTTTTAAATTTAATATTGGCAAATAATTGTGTTCTTAAAATGTTGTCACTACGCTATCATTTTTAAAGGTGAAAAATTAAATTAATGACAAAAGCTTATAAAAAAAATTGTCGGTACCGGTAACCAGCAAATTAGCCTTACCGAAAATACGATTTCTGGGAAAATTTAAGATGCTTTATGTTTTATTTTAAAAGATTAATTAAAATTTTTTTATTATTATTATATCATTAAGCCGTTTCCCTTTCGGTGTAGATATCAAAATATGCCGAAAAACAATCTGAAAGATTTTAAGACTATTTTTTTTAATTTTGCAGGATTTGAAAATTTTGTAGAAGAACTTTGAATTCTTAAAAAATTTATTTCGAAATGTTAAAAGTTTAAAAAAGGTTCACAAATAATTTGTGAGCAAAAAAGTTAAAAGCTTTTTGAAAATTTTGAAGGAAAGATTTTTCAAAATTTTTAAGAAAAAAATTCGAATCAATTTAAAACATATTTAGAAATTTTGAAAAAATTACTAAAATAATTTCAAATTTGAAAAAATTGTAAACAAAATGTAGATTTTTGAAGATTTTTGAATAAAAATGTGAAGCTTTTTAAAGATTTTGAAAGGTTTCAGAACAATGAAAAACTTTTATTAAGATTCCTGGGAAAATTTTAAATGTTTTTTAAAAATTAGATTTAAGAGGATATTTAGAAAAATTTTAAAACTCTTTTTAGATTTTAAAAATTCTTTGAAAGATTTCCAAAAATTTATTTTTAAAAATTGCAATTTCTTCCAAACTTCTGTAAGTTTTAAATATTTTTTGTACTGAAGTTGAATTACTTTGTTAAAATTGTACTTTTCTGGAACAAGATTCATAATTTTAGTTCAAAACTCATCTCCTTGGTTGAAAATGTAATATTTTGTTGAAAATTTGTCTTTTTTGACAGAACATTAATCTTCTTAAGTACAAATTCATCTTTTTGGTCGAAAATTAATTCGTTTTTATTGAAGATTTAACTAGTTCGTTCAAAATTAGTCTTTTTTGATTAAATTTAACTGTTTTTGATTGTATATTAAAATCTTTTCTTATTAAAATATCAACTATTACGTTTTATGTGTTTTAATTTTTTCCGGTATCTTAGAATATTTATGTAGTGAGGCCTTTTGCGGAAAAGGCCTTCAGTACATTAATATTATTACGTTTTATGTTGAGAATTCATCTTTTTTGTTTGAAAATTTAACTAATTGGTTAAAATTTAAACGAATTTGTTAAAAAATCATTTTTTCACCCTTAAATCGAAAAACTATACGTGCGCGTAGCGCGATACTGCCGATGCTGGTTTATAATAAAAAATGTGCAGATCAGTCTGATTAGTGTCTATAAAATAAGGCTCTATGTATAAGTTGAGAAAAGTAAGAAGAAAAGAAAATGTAGAAAATGCTTTACAGCTTATAAATTATTTATTGACCTCAGTGTCGGTGAATTTTTTCTCACGTTTCCTGATTTTCGACTTTCGCGTCAAGTTGCGTATAAAGGCTTAACGCGTGACAAGTTCCAACTTTATAGAGAACGTATGTGTCTAAGCAAACATAAACGCAGAATTCAGGATGCGACCTAGATCCCAGGAAGGCTCGAGTACTCACCTGCGCTCTGGTCAAGTTTCGCCGTGACCAATCGTTAATTATTTATCGAGCTTATCGGTGATCAATGGGATTCAATGCTCTTCTTGTGGGATGCTTCCGACGACGAATTCACTACATACGGGCCGATCAATTGCTCACAACCTAGAAATGGAAATCGAGATTTCTCGTCTCAGATTACAACAGCTTACAGTTCAATAAATACATACATGTTCTATCAGTGACAAATAGATTTTATTAGTATCGTATCTGCAATTTTTCGAGATAAAGATAAAGATTGATTGACTCTTTAATGCTATGCACATTATTTTTCACTAAATATCCCTTCTGAATTTTCAAAGGACCCTGCACAAAGTAGAAGAGAAAGTGCCTACCAAATTTCTCAAGAGGAGTTGGACCAATTATGACTAGTTTGCTGTTGGTGGGGGGCCCTTTCAAATCATTCAGTTACAAAGCTTAATTTTACAGTTGACTCTCACAAAGCGCCTTGAGCGTGTCATTAGATGCGCTTGCGCCAGAAGAATATTAAAATAATCCGCGAATGCGTTTCAGAGATATCCCCGCCATGTCATAGGGGCGTGGCTTAAGCATGCGGGCGCTTAGTGAGGACCTCGGCCCCGAGCAACAGGCGCTTCGTGACAGTCTACTGTCAATTGTTTACTTTTGAAGACCTTAAATTTAATATTGTTCAATTTTCAGGGCTTTAATTAAAACATTTTCATTCATAGTCGTTTATTTTTTAATTAAAAATGTATGAAATGCTGATTTGAACGCTTAGACAATTTCAAATTAGAAGCGTTGGAAATTGAATAATGTGTTGACTTGAAACATTCAAAGGCAAATAAGTTTAAATTAAATCCTTCATGGAAATAGAGAATTTCAAAAATATTTAAAAATGCAAGGCTTCAAGACTGAACAATTATAAGTGAATAAGTATTGACAATTAACAGATTTTAAACTCAAATAGTGCAATATTGGTCGTATTCACAATTAAAAGCTTCAATAGTTAAACAATAACATTAATAATATTCGCAATAATAATAATTTTTTATTTAATTATAAGTGGTTACCAATTTCCGAGTGTTGAATTTTAAATTTTGATCACTAATACAAATTCAACTTCACCATTTCATCAGTTTTAATTTTGCAAACGATTAAAATAACAAAAGGTTTTAATTTCACGATTCTAATTGAAAATTTGTCCATTTTTCACAAAGTTTGGAATTGTTCAATGTTCAAACTTTCGTAGTTAAAATTTGTCTATATGGATCACTTGATTGTGTCCACTTGAACAAATGGATTTGTTTGAGGTTTATCGTCCGATCACCAAAGTTAAGCAGCGCTTGACAAAATGAAACTCGGATGGGTGACTTTGTGCTAGAGGGGTATATTTTCAGCTTTTAAGCTACCTATACTCTTGAAATAATATTTAATAATACTACATTACAATAAAAGTTGCAGATCTGTTTCCAAAATTTAAGAAAAATTTTTTTGTTTATCTAAATCATTTAGGAGGACATAAAATGATATTCTGTCGAAAAAAATTGTTTAAGGAGTTGACTACCCTTACAAATAACTCATTATTCAGAAATGTAAAAGGCAGGTTAGAACTGCGAAATTTGCCATTTAAAAAACGTCAAAAATCTTTTTTCTTAATTCCCTGAATTATAGACTGGGTAAACATTTCAGCATCACCCCTAAAAACCCACCCTTGTTACATGAACACAAAATGTTAAAAATGACAATTTGTTATTCGCCATTAAAAATACGTCAAAAATCTTTTTCTTTTGTGCCTCAAGTTCTATGTCGGGTGAAAACTTTTGATATTTTTGGATAAAAATGCAACTGTTCGATTGTAAATTAATTTTCTTTGGTTGAGGATTCAACTATTTTGTTGAAAATTCGTCTTTCTTGGTTGAATTTAACTGGAAAATCCTTATTGGTTGAAAGTTTGTCTTTTTGGTTAATAAATTCATCTTTTCAGTTGAAAAATCATCTCTTTGGTGGAAAATTGAAGTATTTTTTTTTGTTTTGTTACAAATTACTTTTTTTTGCTGAAATTTGAACTTTTCCATTTTTGGTTGAAAATTGATATTTTGGTGTTGACAATTGAACTAAAATCTTTCTTGGTTGAAAATTCAACTTTTTTTGGAAATTCGTCTTATTAGTTTAGAAGTTTATCTGTTTTAGTAAAACAATTCATATTTTTTGGATGAAAATGCAACTGCTTGGCTGTAAATTAATCTTATTTGGATGAGGATTCAACTATTTTATTGAAAATTCGTGTGTCTTGGATGAATTTAACTTTTAATAAATCATTTTTGGTTGAAATATTACCTATTACATTCTTTGTTGAGAATTCAACTTTCTTGATTGAAAAATCAACTGTTTTAAAAAAATTTGTTTTTTGGCTTGAAAGTTTAACAATATTGATGAATTTTTTTTTCTTTCTTAACTGAAAAATTATTATTTGTTGAAAATGTATCTTCTTTAGCTGAAAATTCGTCTTTTTTATGAAAAAATTATTCTCTTTTGATAGAAATTTCATCTCTTTTGTTTGGAATATCAACTATTACATTTTTTGTCAAGAATTAATCCTTGTGGGTAGGAAATTTAACTACTCTAGACTTTGGATTGTAGAAATTTCGATTCGGGCTGTCCAAGAATTACGCCGCGCGGCGGTTTTGGATGTGGGGCGCCGCGGGGTACAGTGGGATGAAATAAAAAAACGAAGTTCAAAATAACTTGAAGCAGCAATGTCATAATGTTGCGCAAAGTGAAACAGTTACAGCTAGGCCGTTGGGGTACTGCGCTTTATCACTATGCTACTGTTTTGTCATAATATGAGTGACCACAGCACATCCCCCCGCGGCCCCGCACAGTGGGATGAAATAAAAAAACAAGGTTCAAAATAACTTGTAGCTGGCAATTTTTAACCAATTTTGGATTTTTTTTTTAGAAAAATTCAGCATTAAATTT
>JAABKJ010010786.1:0-10891 GCA_011634705.1 Andricus grossulariae
ACAATATTTATGGGTGAAATAGAAATGGGGAAAAATATTTCGTTCATTTGAACGTTCGGAACTTCAGGTACATAATGATTTCGTAAAACTGTTGTTAGTCGTAAATCGATTTCAAAGGGTTATGTGGGTTACGGTATGATATCGGGTGCTGACGCGGCCATTTTCGTTATTTTGACACTTTTTCCATTTCTGCTTTTGCTTTTTTTTTGTGAAAACTTGAATAAAAAATGTTAGTTCTAAGTTTGGAACCAACTTACTACAGGCTGAAATGTCTGGTGTGACATACCCCAGGAAAATTTGATTTTATAAAGCTAAATTCACGATGTCTAAAGTGAGTTCAGTGTGATGTATGGACGCGGATATCTCTGGCATGCGCAGTAGTTTTCCTATGTATTTTTAGGTTACGTTAACCAAAAGAATACTAGAGTTTTGGAAATTGTGAAGTTGGTTTTGTAAATTCAAATTTTTCTGCTCGCTCAGAGCACAGTCCGATGGAGGTAGATTAGTAGAATAGTGAAACAGTTTTGACCAATGAGGTGCCTGCACAAGCTCTAGCAGTCGCCTCATTGGTCAAAACTGTTATACTATCCTACTAACCTACCTCCATGGAACTGCGCCCTTATGCTCGCCTCTTTTCCATCACCCCGCGCAGTGGTTAATCTTTCGCAGGCGATTCGTAGCCAAATTCATACCCTATCTAGTCGGCTCTCTACTAGTGATGTGCATTTACCGTCATGCTCTAGCATGCTCACTTTTGCTCGGTCATGATCGAGCACGAGCGAGCAGGACTGGTCATTCTTTAATTTCATATAAATGGCGTGTATCGTGGTAATAAAAATAGCTGCACTACACAGTTAAACCTGTTATTCTAATAATGTTCACATTTCAGTACCTGGAAAGATGTAGAAAATGGAAAATATATAAAAAATGTACATCTGACTGTTAGTAGCAAACGACTATGGGGATAAAATGGATGAATTTCAGCGGGTTATTTGAAATTCTATTCTATAAATGTAAGGATTATTTTATTCAAATGAATTGGATAAGTACATTTTATAATAAATTTAGTACTTCCAACATTAATTACTTAATTAAACATGACTGGAGTTTCAGATTGAAATACTGTAGTTATTTCTGGTAAGTACTTTGAATAATATGTATTTTTTCATGTCAAGAGTTTAGAAATAAGAACATGAATACAGTTAAAATGTATTTAACCTTTGACATTTGTGTATAACCTTTATATATTTGTTATTAAGGTTGTTAAACGTTCAGATGGCTTGAATGTAATTTAAAATACAATTTCGTTTTCTAGTAGAATTTACTATTATACGGGAAGATGGTAAAACAAATAATACTTTCTTCTTATTAAAATATACTGAGTATATTTTAAATATTTTAAATCACAGTACATAGTACACTTTTTCTTTGAATAAAAGTACAAAAATACTGTATTTAAACGAAAATTACATAATAATAAATATTCTACTATAATACAATGATTGTTTACATAAATATTAATTTTAAACAATAAAGTACATTCCAAAATGTTTAATTTATGAAAGCTAATTTTTTTCTATATCGTTTTCAGACTGCACTTGAAAATTCATATTTCCTGCACTTAATTTATTTACCACGAAGTATAAAATGCCATAATATCTCATAATTCACTTTCCAATTCGAACATTGACTTAATTTTCATCAAATGAACCACATTTTTTAAAACATTATTTCAAATGGCCCACCGAAATTCCAAAATTTTAGCTAAATTATAATTTGTTACGAGCAGTCAGGAGGTTATTCTTATTTATTTTAATATTATATACATTTCTAAGAGCTGAAAAATATATACGAATAAAATAGATGTCTCAAATTTGTACTCCAATTACTTGTTATAGTTTAAACACGTTGTCATTGTTTAAAATTAAATAATGACCGATGTTGCTCGGTCTTATTCATGCTCGAGCACGAGCAAGATGGTAAACGTCCATCACTACTCGCTAATGATCACTATTTCCTCGGATCTTTTTCCTAAACATTACTATTAACCGGTTAATCTATTGTATTAAATTCACTATTCATTTTTTTAAGTTTCTTACACAGAGTGAAACACTAGTGTAACCATAGTGGAATATATATATATATATACTGGGTGTTTTTTTTTTAACTTGATGCACCGAAATATCTAAAAAAATACGCATACTATGAAAAATATAATAAAAACTTTTTATTTTCGAGGGGGAAAAGCGACTTTGAACACATTTACCCCGCTCCATCCCCTCAGGAGGCAGGGGTGGTAACTTTGTAATTTCAAATGGGAACCCCAATTTTTGGGATGAGTTTGTTCAAAGTCGCTTTTCCCCCTCGAAAATAAAAAGTTTTTATTACGGATATTGTTTTCATAGGATGCGTATTTTTTTAGATATTTCGATGTCTCAAGTTAAAAAAAAAACAC
Source organism: Andricus grossulariae (assembly GCA_011634705.1). Taxonomy (NCBI): domain Eukaryota; kingdom Metazoa; phylum Arthropoda; class Insecta; order Hymenoptera; family Cynipidae; genus Andricus; species Andricus grossulariae. Next base: position 2,456 of record JAABKJ010010786.1, read on the forward strand.
CCAGCGTAATAATAATAAAGAGAAAAGAAAGTGTATACCTGATGTACTGCAAACGGGAAAATGATGAGAGTCCTTAAGATAACTGTAGTTAAAATTATCGTTCCCCACCATGGTAATCCCGTCATGGTATGCACATTTTCCAGCAGAGTCTGAAAACCTGCTGCCAATGGACTTTCCGAAATATCTTTCAAAACATAGTCCACTCCTTCAGAATTACTGGGAAACCAGGGCTTATCGACTGATTCGCTGATCTCTACAGTAAAAGCTTCATTAACGGAATTCGCCGTGGTAGACTGATACCTGATATTGAATATTGTAGGTGCAAATCGAAAGGAATTTTCAAATAAGGCCTTTTCGTTATGAAATCCACCTTTTAAGGTTGGGGAGTAATGTCGTTGATTAAAGGAACTGTTCGCTGCTGCAATATGACATACTTGTCGCAATGATGAATCGGCCGAAAAAAATATGCCTGGGAAAATCGAATATTTTGCCTCTTGATTTTGCGAAAAACTATTAGAATAATAGAGTACACGATTAAATTGAGTCTTCTTCATATCTGTCATGCGTACGTTGTTTTCATGCATATTATATGTTGATACTTTAAGAACTCTTAAAGGACTCCGTATAAAACCTTTACATTTAAGAATAGAATGAACCATCTTATCTTCTTTTATAATCAAAAGATATACAATTGCATTTCGCACCGGCAACCAGTCTTAGCCTATCTTAGGCTAACCTCAAAAAATACGAAAGAATCATGGAAGAATGAATTACAAGCACTCAGCAGACAAGTTTCTCCCGACAGTAAGCTAGGGATGGAGGCCGACCGAAGTTGACGCCGACCGACTCCGGTCTAGAGTTCTGCACTGGGACTCGGATACTGCGTCGAAAATGGAAAATTTAACGGACCTCATGCTCTAACTTCTGAAGATAGAAAGAGAGATTCGTTTGATTTTCGACTTCGAAACAGCAGTGGAGTCACACTGCTGAGTCGGTTATATTACTTTCAAAACGTTAACGAGAATTAGAATATTACCGAGAATATAACCAGCGGATAAATTCTTTGAGAATTTATTGGAACGATCTAGGGTTGTAAAATTTCATGAAACTTTGGCCCAACGAAAAGTTTCATGAAACTTTCAAGGTCTCATGAAACATTGCAATGTTTCAAAGATGGCGGCGGGAAAATTCAAACCACATATAAGGAAAATGAAAAAATTTGATATTCTTACTTTCAACGACTCTTTTAGAAAAGTGTTTATGCACACAGTGCCATCATTTTTAATATTTTCACCAACATCGCAATTTTACTGTAGTAAGACTGATAAACACTATATTATATTTCAAAACAAGTTCAAACTTGGGGCAAAGTGGCATACGAGTACCTAACCTGATCTGATTTCCGCGCATACGCATACAGAAGTTCTCTCCTTTCCCCCCAATGTTTCATGAAACGATGAAACTTTTACGGTGAAACATTTGAAAGTTTCAAGTGAAAGTTTCACTGTTTCACTGATTCAATGAAACGTTTCATTGCTCACAACCCTACACTCCCCTGGACTTATTTAACGTTTGAGGTTAGGAGCGTTCGCCATAACCTCCAAAGGATCACATGTATAGTTGGATGTATATTACCTGTATTTTCTGGTAAAGAACTCGGAAGCATTTCCTGAGAGAGATTACCCAATGAGACATTCAAGACTACGTCATTTAATTGTGCGGGGTCGGAGTTCCCGTCCTCCAAAGTTTCCATGGCTTCCGCAATGTTAGCTCTATGCCGCACGACCCCGCGGGCTGGCAAAGCATAAACTTGTACGCACCTGCAGGTAGTCAAAAAGACCGAACAAAGTCACACGTAGAACGTAGAAAAAATTTCTCTTGCCGAAGACCAATGTCAGCCGAAAAGGGCGAATTTTCTTAAAAACTTCACGAGCGACAGCAACATTGGTATATAAAATTAAACAATTTCAAATCGAATCCGTTCAAACACTTATGATCTTTACTGGCGTTCCGATGGTCGTTCTGTTATCCTAGATTTCTTTAAAATAAATGTATTACGGACTCGAATTAAAAACTATTAAGGATTTTAATTGAAAAATGTGAAACTTTGAAAGATTTGATTTTGGAAGCAGAAGAGCTTACATTTTAAATACAATTTTTTCAATATATGAAGGGTGGAAAGGCAAAAGGAGGCATCTGACAAAATGGAAATTGTACAGAGAGAGAGAGAGAAAAAAAAGCAAAAAAGCATTGTGTAAAATCGAAATCACAATTTTTTTAAATCTGTTATCGAGCTGACGTATTGCTTAATCCATACCAAAAAAGTGTTATTGAAAAGAAGAAATGCTCAATTAAAAACTAAACTGGGTATCCTTCCCCTAGATGCTGATTAATTAAATACAGGAGGGAAAGTTTAATAAAAAAATCATTCAGTTCCGAGAAAATTAAGTTTTAGTTTTGAGGTTAGAATTTCATGAGTTTTGGAAAATTTCTTAAAATCGTGACAAAAATGAAATTTTTTTAAAATAGTGAGACCTCCCCGAGCTGTTTCGAGAATATCAATTTTCAATGAAACGGTGTCGCAATGTAACAGACGATTTTTGGCTTTTAGGTAGTGATAAATAATCAAATTTACATTTTTTCTTGTTGAACCATGAAGCCCTACTAAAAAAAGTCAGGACTTCTGACCAATTCTGACCACTTTTGTTACATTTCTCGACAGAAATCGTCAGGAAAAGTCAGAATTCATGAGAAATGTTCAGGAATCGTCAGAGCTTGGGTTCGAAGGATAATCCTTTTTATTAGGGGTCCAAGAATAAAATGTTATAAGCCCTAATCCCTTTTATATTTCCCAGGTTATTTATATTATTTGTTTTTATTTATTTATGCATACTCTATTTTTACTTATATTTAATTATTAATATTTATATATTATATGACTGAAGGTGAATCCGAAAATTTTGTTCGTTTTGCCGTATCTCTTTCTCTTCACAAGATACGTTATATTTTTCTTAATTTTGAATATTTTAGAAAAATTTTTAGGTATCTGAAATCGACGAAACCCGTAAATTCTGAATTTCTAACTTTTGAATCTGTATATGCAACATTGAAAAAAAATTATTTTCAATTTTTAATCCTTTTGGGTTGGCTTACTTGCGGCCCTAGCCAATGAGCTACCTGATAGGATGTGAATGAGCATATCTTCAGAAATAGTCAGACTCGTCAGGAATGGACAGGATGTTCAGGAATCGTCACAACTTCTGACCATTTGTGACGATTCCTGACTTTTTTTAGTAGGGACGCAACTGATTTTTACATTATTTTATTTATTAACTTGTGATAATTTCAGAGTGAAAAAAGTTAGTCTACAACACATTTGAATTTTCGAATTTTGCAAGAGTCTATGTAAAACCCGACCTTATTTCTTTATTGATCCTCCATTGTACTCCTTATAAGATTCAATTGTGGATTCTCCAAACTGCCATCTTGAAAAAGTTGTTATTTACATTTTTATATGGGCTATCGTGCATTCAATTCTCCTCGCCCGAAAAGGAATAACCTTTAATTGGCTAGTGGGAAATTGTATTTTTCTGGCTATCAGAGTAATTAAATTAAAATTTTACTGGTGATTTGATTTGTATCCGTAAAAAAAATGCTCAGGTACACATAAATCCAAATAATATCTATATATTCTGTCAACCCCAAAAGCTCACCCTTTTACATCTCAATATCAAAGTACACATTTGAAGAACATAATTCTTGTTCGTTAAAGAAGCAAGTTCAGCATCTATATTTATGTATCGGAACTAAAAGAATCATGGTTTAAAATATATTGGAACGATACAGTACTTACGCCGAATCATTGTTACATTAATTTAATACATCTAGCATATGAAAAGAATTCAATCCGAACTTGGGATAGACGGAGGTTATTCATTTCTTGCGGGTCAACAATTTAATAATTTTGGTTTCTGTTCGTTCTCCTAAACATAAGAAGACTCAAGTTCTTAAAGTTCTCGCAGGCACACTCTTCACGTTACGCTAAGCGAGCCAGCACCTTAAGCCCCACTTTTCACGTGTCTACTTGTTTTTACATAGAAAAGTCGTAAGTGGCTTTAAACCGAAATGCAGGAATACATTGAAATTCAATGGATTTCCCTTTCGTTCTTCTTTGTAAATTCAAGTATCAACTATTGAAATGGGATTTTTATATCGTTTTGAGATTCGATAACAAATCTCATTCTTTAGTATTTTTCACTTAATTGATTTTCGCGGCGCCGTCTGAAACTTGAACCGAAAAGCGTTTTCGCTTGTAATTTTGAATTTTATAGGGACGAAATGAACATTGCCCTTGATGACCCGATAACGTAAATTGAGAGGGACGGAATGAACATTGTCCTCTCGGGAGCCTTTACTTCGTTGAGCAATATTTCTTTTCACGGTTCACGTTCGGCTTAGCAGACCCTAATTAAGAAAACTAATGCGATTTACACTTCAGCCTGAATATCTATAATCCTTCTTAGAGAAACTGCCTTGATGAATTTCGATTGATGATCCATGCAGATGCACCGTTGGTGGTTACAGGTGGGGAACTATATTAACCCTCGTTTGACACAAGGAGTCGTATACGACCCCAGACGTTTAAAATTTTAAAATTAGAGTATCTAAACATAATGGCAGCGGGTTTATAGTAACATATATCGATAATTCAGTTGTTAAACTAACTTCCAGGGCATAGAGCGTAAGGCTTGGTCGGTTCATCTCTATACAGAAGTCGTTCAAAGTTGTCTGGGGCCGTTCACGACCCCGGTGTGCCAAATACGTTTGAGAATCAAAATTTGGAGTGAATTTTTTTCGATATATTTTGATTGTGAATTAAAAAATAAGGTTGGAACATCATATTTTTCAAAGTTATATTTTTTTAACCCATTAACTACCAAGAACTACAATTTTTTAACTTATCTTCAAGTCTCATATTCATGACTGAAAAAGAGAAATTTCCAAACGAAAACCATGTTTCCTTGTAGTTTTGGGTATGCTCTTCAAGAATCCGTGGTGAGAATGGAGTTTGGTGCAGTAGAAAATCCAATATGGCGCCAAATCTGGAGAAAAGTACCAAAAAATCGGGTTTTTTTTTCATAATTTTCTTTCGAGCCAAAAGAGTATTGGCACTCGATCCTAACTATGATCAACGGTGATCGGAATAGTTGAACTGCAAGAAAAAAACTTGTCTCACGGATCTCAAATAGCCATACTCTTCGCAAAATGGTGGATCCATACCCTTCGCAAAATGACGGACCCAATATGGCGGACATGAAATTTTGGAAACTCTACGATTTTCGCACAACTCTGTCCTCAGGGGGTTTCGGGGTCGCTGATTATGAATATGACATCGAATTTTTAAAATTCAAAATGGCGGACCCAATATGGCGGACATGAAATTTTGGAAGCTCTACGATTTTCGCACAACTCTGTACTCGCGGGTTTTCGGGGTCGCTGATTACGAATTTCTAATTGGGTTTTCAGAATTTCATATAGCTGATCCAATATAGCATCCATCGCGTACTCTACATAGGTAGGAACAGAACGTCTCTTGCGTTTTGTTTGCGACATGGCGACGGTAGTAAAACTAAATAACTGAATCTTCCAGGAACTTGTTATTGAAACTCGTCCAATCAATTCACAACACAGTGTTGACAAAATCTTTTACAACTTGATCTGGATATAGTGCATGAAACAAATGAAGATCCGATACAAACGACCCGACGTTGCCTGGTGAGATATTCATTTGTTCTGCATCAGAACAAATAAACCCAGGCAACAGTGTCTTTTAGAACTCGATCAGAATATAGTGTATAAACCAAATGAAGATTTGATACAAACGACCCGACGTTGCCTGGGGAGCTGTTCATTCGTTATGATGGAGAACAAATGAATAGCTCCTCAGACAACGTCGTTTCGTTTTTATAGGATCTTCATTTGTTTCATGCACTATGTTCAGATCGAGTTGTAAAAGACACTGTCAACATTGTGCTGTTAATTGATTGAACGCGTTTCTATACCGAGTTTCGGCAAGATTGAGTTATTTATTTTTACTACCATCGCCATGTCTCAAACAAAACGCAAAAGGCGTTCTGTTCCTACCTATGTGGAGTACGCGGTGGATGCATCAGGAGATGATTTCGATGAAATAATCACGTTGCCAAATCCAGACATTTCTGGCTCCGGTAATTCTGATTCTGATACTGAATGTGACGAAAATGTTCCGGAAATAAGTTATGCAGAAGCTTGTAAAACTTACACCGAAAATCAAGCTAAATTGAAAGAAAATCATGATTTCTGTTGGGCAGATGGTAGCAAAAGGTACCCCCATGTTATCGAGGACAAGATTTTACTTAAAGAATCCGTGAAGAAAAATATTCTTCACAGTGAGCCTGTAGAACTCTTCGAAATGTTCTTCTCTATTGAAATGAAACAATACGTCATGGATGCATGTAAAGAGAATGACTTTGATTTACAGTTGCAAGATATAAGTTCTTTTCTAGGAATAATCATTCTAGCTTCTTTCAATAAGAGGAAGTCTCAGAGAGATTATTGGTCGACAGATCCATTTATATCCTGTGACGTGATCTCTTCTGCGATGTCACGCAAAACGTTCGAAGGAATCAAGTCTCGATTGAAGTACTCAAAAACTGGAGATCGTGAATGCGCATTACATTCTCGCGTAGTGATGAATTTGTCACAACCAATCTTGAACAAAAAAGCTGCGGGAAAGTTACCTCAATTTCACATTTACTTTGACAATTATTTCACAAACTTAGATCTTATTGTGCATTTGAAGAAGCTGGGAATCAAATGTACCAGAACGATCAGAGACAATAGGATGGAGGAGTAGAATGTCATAAATAAAAGAGCTCCAAGAGGCGAGAATGTCGTGAAACATGATGAAAATAACAGCATGAAGTACATAACTGTAGCAGATTCGACGCCAATTGTATGGGAGGAGTTGATCTCCACGATGGACACTGCAGTTACGTGCTTCCAAGCATTTGTTCGAAAAAATGGACTTGAGTCGTTCTTATGAGACTGATCCAGGCCTCCATTGTCAATGAGGTCGTAATATACAATGCTGCCGGAGATGGCTAGCATAAAGTCGGAACAAAAGAATTTGCAGTACGCATTGCTAAGAGCTACATAAGAAAAGGTCAGGTGAAACGGGAAACACATAGAATATTTCATAAAAATCAACTCAAGGTCTGTTCGCTTTGTCCTATAAGGACCAGAATTCTCTGTGAAGAGTGTAAATCATCATACTGTGATTCATGTTTCAAGAAGAATCACAAAGAGAATCACAAATTCATATTCCAGTGTGAGGCAAGGGGATTTACTCTAATCAAGCACACCGAAGAAGATAGAATTCTACCACGTCCGCGTCGTTGTCTCTGGGTTATGCTGAGCGTAGAATGTCTGAATCGTGAACAGAGAACTCAGAAACACGCAAGCACCGAATTTTGATGCAACTAGACAGATTTTGAAATGTCATGTCTGCCATATTAGATCTGCTATATGAAATTCTGAAAATCCAATTTGAAATTCGTAATCACCGTTCATGGGTACCCCCGAGTACAGAGTTGTGCAAAAATCGTAAAGTTTCCAAAATTTCATGTCCGCCATATTGAGTCCGCCATTTTGCGAAGGGTATGGATTCACCATTTTGCGAAGAGTTTAGCTATTTGAGATCGGTGAGACAAGTTTTTTCTTGCAGTTAAACTATTGCGATCACCGTTGATCATAGTTAGGATCGAGTCCCAATACTTTTTTGGCTCGAAAAAAAAATTCCGATTTTTGGTTACTTTTTTCAGATTTGGCGCCATATTGGATTTTCTACTAGATCACACTCTATTCTGATCACAGATTCTTGAAGAGCATACCCAAAACTATAAGAAAACATGGTTTTCGTTTAGAAATTTGTCTTTTTCAGTCATGAGAATGAGGCTTGAACATAAGTTAAAAGATTGTAGTTCTTGGTCGTTAGTGGGTTCATGGTGGACTATTTTCATATTTAGAGCGTTTAAATTAGAAGAATTTTAAATTTAAATGGTTGAAAAATGGTACAATATAGTATTTAAAATAAAAAATTTAAATCTTTTAAAAACTTGAGAATAAAAAATTGAAACATTCCGAAAAAATATTAATAAGTGAATATTGTTAAAGCAACTATAAATTTGCAAGGTCCTTTCTACTACTTGGTTGAAAGTTGAACTGCTTTGTTACAATTCCATTCTTTTATTGGTTCAAGATTCATTATTTAAGTTGGGAATTCATCAATTTGGTTGAAAAATCGTTTCTCTTGTTGTTCAAAATTAATTTTTCAATCCAAAAATTGAACTATTCTATCTTTTTGGTTAAAAATTTATCATTTTCAGTTGAAAATTC
>JAABKJ010010787.1:0-10891 GCA_011634705.1 Andricus grossulariae
GCAAGCGTCCAGTCTCTCTCCCTCTCATGCACCAAGGTTACGTCTCAGTTGCGCTTATCTCCACTCTTCCCCCACTTAAGGAGTTTAGGCCTGCGAATAGCGTACGGTGTAAGGAGGCTCACTCCATTTACTTTCAGCGTATCGGTAGGTGAGTATTTGTAAGTTATTGAGGTCGCAGAATCTGAATTAGGTATCAGACTTTAAAAATTCAAAATGGAGGATCTAATATAGCAGATAATTTTTTTTAATGAAAATTAGTATTTATACGTTTTTAGGGTTGCTGAATACAAATTTCGCACTAAAATTTAAAAACTTAAAAATTCTAGAGATTTTTTGATGGCGCAGAATCCAAGTGAAAAAGTAAATTTTTTTCAACTGTTTGGTTGAAAAGTAATCTGTTTTACTTATAATTTCAAGTTCTTTTTTTCTTTTTGAGAATTAATTTTCTTGATTGAAAATGTAACTGCTTGGTTAAAAGTTATTCCCTTTTGGTTGAAGATTCAACTGATTTTTTTCGAAATTTCTCATTTTTTAGTTGAATTCGATTGTTTTAAAATTAAACTCTTTTCTGGTTGAAATACTATCTATTACATATTTTATTAAGAATTTATTTTTTGTAGGAAAATCAACTACTTGGTTTAAATTTGAACTAAATTGTAAAAAATGAATTTTTTATCATTACATATTTCATTAAAAATTCATTTTTTTTAGAAAACTCAACTACGTAGTTTAAATTTGAACTGCATTGTAAAAAATGAATTCTTTGATTGAACATACATAGTTTTAATTCAAAATCAGTCTATTTGGTCATAAATTAACTCTTCTGTAGGAAATTCGTATTAATGGCTCGAGAATTCGAAAATTTTGTAGAAAAGTGGACTAACAGGTTAAGAAATTATAGTTTGTTGAAAATTCGTATTTTTTATTGATAATTTAACAGTTTATTTGACAATGTAACCATTTTGTTAGAACTTCGTTTATTTTATATTGAAAATTCAACTATTTCGTCGTAAATGTACTGTTTTGTTAAAAATTAATATTTTTGATTTAAACTTCAACTATTCATCTGAATATGTAACTGTTTTCTTGGAAATTTTCTTTTTTTAAATTAATTTTTTTATCTGAAAAGATAATAATTCCACTATTGATTGAAAATGTATCCCCCACAAGTTGATGATTCAACTTTTTGGTCGTAAATTATTTTTTTTGTTGAAAATTCGTCCTTTTGGTTATAACTGAAAATTTAATGATTCCATGTTTGTTTAAATTTATCTTCTTTAGTTAAAAATTAAACTATTTGGTCGTAAATTAACTTTTTCGTTGCAAATTAATATTTTTGGTTCAAAATTAAACTAATTATTTCAAACTATTTTTTTAGAAATTCTTTGGTTTTTGTGAAAAAATAATTTTTTTATCTCAAAAGTTACATTCCACTTTTTTTTAAATGTATCGCTTATAAGTTGAAAATTCAACTATTTAGTCGTGAATTCACTTTATTCCTAAAAAGCCATATTTTTTGTTGAAAATTGAACTATTTATTTCAAAATCTAACTATTTTCTTGGAAATTCTTTTTTTTTAAATTAATCTTTTTATCTGAAAAGTTAATTATTCCGCTTTTGTTTGAAAATTGATCGCCTATAAGGTAAAAGTTCAACTATTTTATCGTAAATTACCTTTTTTCTTGAAAATTCATATTTTTCGTAAAAATTAAACTAATTATTTCAAACTAATTTTTTAGAAATTCTTTGGTTTTTGTGAAAAAATAATTTTGTTATCTGAAAAGTTACATTCCACTTTTGTTTGAAAATGTATCGCTTATAAGTTGAAAATTCAACTATTTAGTCGTAAATTCAAAAGTCATATTTTTTGTTGGAAATTAAACTATTTATTTTAAAATCTAACTATTTTGTTGGAAATGATTTTCTTTTTAAATTAATTTTTTTATCTGAAAAGTTAATTATTCTACTTTTGGTTGAAAATGTATCTCCTATCAGTTGAAAATTCAACTATTTGGCAGATAACTCATGTATTTTCTGGAAAATTCGTTCTCTTGGTTTTAATATTAATCTCGTTTGTTAAAAATTCATCATTTCCTTCGAGGATTCTACTATTTTGTTAAAAATTCGTCATTTTTCATTGCAACTGATTGATAATTCTTCTTTTTTGTCGAAAAGAAGTTTTTTAAACTGAAAATTTAACGATTCCATTTTTGGCTCGAAATTAATTTTTTTTAATTAAAAATTCAACTATTTGGCAGTAAATTGCCTTTTTCTGAAATTATTATTATTATTAAAAATTCTATTCTTGGTTGTAAACTTATTATTTTAGTTGAAAATTCATGCATTTATTTGAAAATTCCTCCTTTTAGTTTCATAATTCATCTTGTATGGTAGAAAAGTTATTTTTTATGATTAATCTTGTTGGTTGAAAGTTATTTTTCTTACTTAAAAATTCAACTCTTGGCCTTAAAATGCAACTACTCAATTTTTGACAAGTATTCTCAACAATTTGAAAGTTATGAATCAATAACGATTTAAATATACTTGGAATATTGAGAATTGTACAGCTATTGTACGAGAAAGGATATATGTGTATTTTCCTTTATCAGACACAAAAATTTTCTAATCATACTTATTATATTGTTAAAAGCCAATAGATTTCTTGCACAAAGTTTGCTGATGCCGATCAACAACTGTATTTCTTCATATGTAAGAAAGTGCGGATTACACTAAGAGAGCATTTTTTTTCAAATCAAGAGATAACTCTAGTTTCAAGCCGGAGAATCGAGAGAAAGCCAGAAGATACAAACTATGAAAATGGAGGCCACCCTGAAAACGTTTGTAATACAAAATTTCAATTTTAAACGTCTTCGAGTATTTTTTATTTAATCTTGAGAACTGCATTTTAAAGTTCTTTAAACTGCAAATGTACGCTCGCAAATTTTATTTCACAAATTCATACTTTTGAATTCGAGATTTTTTCTGCATCGGAGATATATCCAAAATTGAACAAATTATAAATCGAGGCCTTTGAAAATAGAATAACTGGACAATCGACCCAAATCTCAACTTTTAGAATGACAATGAAGTTCAAGAAGCGAATAAAAAATACGTTCATAATAACCTGGTAATATATAAGAAAACTATAATTTTTCATAATAATTTTGTTTTTTAAATTGATTTTATGCGTCTTCGAAGTTAAAAAGCTTTGAATTTTAGAGTAATAAACTCGACACTAAACACCAAATGCCTTAATTGTTCAACAAATGGTTAGAAAGAAAAAAAAAAAAAAGATCTCTGAGACATTTTCGAGAGGAACACAATGGTATTTCCCATATTTCATTCCGACAATTACTTTTGTTACAACAATTGCAGAACTACAAAAAAGAATGAAATTTTTTAAAAAGTGTTTAAACAAAATAACAAAAAAAATGTATCTAGATATTTCGGAGACGAATCTAGAGGTGATTCCAGTTTTCCGATACGACTCTTAGTTGTTTTTTTCAAATTGATTACATTAGTATTCAATCCATATCTACAGGCACACAGGAAATGTACGCTAAACAACAAATGCCCTAATCGTTCAACAAATGATTCGAAAAAAAAGAATCGCATCGAGATATTTTCAAGAGGAATGCAATAGTATTTTCCATTTTTCAATCTGACAATTACTTTGTTTATAACAATTGCATGAATATAATAAATAATACAATTGTTTGAAAAGTTGTTCAAACAAAACAAAAAACTATAAAAAAACGCATCTAGATATTTCTGAGACGAATCTAGAAGTGTTTTTATTGCATTCCCATCGGAGAAGGTCACAGCATTTTCAAAATAAAAAAAAAACGAAAATGAACATTTTAAGCCAAACAACGAACGATTTGAAAAATAGTCAATAGAACAAAAACGTTGCTTTTTGGAAGCCCAGCGAGACTATTATAATAACTTTTGGATTTTTCGTGAGAAATGAGAACATCGAATTTTGATAGCACAAAAAATAATGAAAAATCAAAAATTCCATTTTACCGCCAAACTATGCAAGATGCGAGAAAAAATGAATTAAAAAAAATTATGCACACAAAAAATATCTGCAAATTTGTTCACAATAATTTTTTGATGGGATTCGTGGTTTTTGTTTCATTCGTAAATCGTAAAAAACAACATTAAAAATAAAAAAATTAAATTCTTGGACTACACGTTCGGATACTATTTGCCTCGAACTTCGCACGCGGCTTTTTTCGGTTTTCGGACATCGTGCTCGGCTTAGATAATTTGTATCTAACAATCTTTTCGTGTCTTGCATAGTTTGACAGCAAAATGGAACTTTTTCTTTTTTTTTCTTATGTTTTATGTGGTTAAAATTTGAATTTTCGATTTTTCAAGAAAATTCAAATAGTTCTCATGATAATCTCATAGGGAATTCAAGAAGTAACGTTCTTCTTTTCGTGCCTTTTTTCATATCGTGCCTTGTTTGGCTTAAAATGTTCATTTTCGTTTGTTTCTTTGGATACTGAAACTGCTATAACTCTGATAATTTTCTTCTTATCGAAAAATGTGTTTAGGATAAATTGTTCAGATTTTTGATTACTACGAATTGCCGGATATAGTATTTTGAAATTGTGAAAAAAATGTTTTCAACAATTTTGAAAATGCTCTAACTTTTGGAATTTTCACCAAAAGTAGCTGGCTAGCGAACTTGTCCTTTTCTTTCAAGGCTTGAAAAAATGTACCAAAGCTCAATCCAATCTGATAATTTTTTCGAAAGTTATCGTGCCAACAGATAGACTACAGACTACAACCTACAGAAGCGTATTTTTTGTTTTAATCGTAAAAAATAACATTAAAAATAAAATAATTAAATTTTTTGAAAAACGACAAAAGGTGCGAAAAAAAATTAACGGACAGAGGTTGTTCAGCCAAAAATGATCAATAATTTTTTTTTAAATAATTTTTAGATAGGACGGGTAGATTTTCTTTTATACGTAAAAAATAAGTTTGAAAAGGAAGAAATACAATTTTTGGAAAAAAGGCACGGGAGACGAAAAAAATGAGAAGGCAAAAGTTGTTGAACTAAAAAATATATACAAATTTGTTATAAACTCTTATTATAAAAATATATTAGGAATAAAAAAATTAGCTTTTTGGAAACAGGACACAAACTTTTTCTGAGCATGTGTGGACTTTTGAAATATAGAAATACACTAGGAAAGAATCTACAAGACCTAGGGATCGAAATGAGATAACAAGTCATTTTTCAAAATTTGGAATTTGGTATTTGACATGATAAATTTTTTCACTTGTGGTTTTTTGAATTTTTTCGTATTTTTGAAGTTTTTAGGCTTAAAAATACACTAGAAAAAAATGCGCAAGACCCAGGAGGCGAAATTACAATTACAGTAGTTTTTAAAAATTTGGAATTTGTTATCCAATAGATTTATCGTCTGCACTTGTGATTTTATAATTTTCTTGAGCATTTCTGATATTTTTAAGCATAGAAATACACTAGAAAAAAATCGACAAAACCCAGGAATAACAAAAATAATAAAAAATTACTGTAGTTCTAATTTTGACTTGTGGGTCTTGTGAATTTTTTCTTAGTTTATGTGTAATTCTAAATACAATATTTTTACATTTAAAAAGCTCACACGTGATCAGAAAAATGTTTAATCCACAAGTGTTAAGATTATTTCATCAAATACCAAAATCAAAAATTTAAAACTTGCTGTATTTCCAATTTCGATTCTTGGGTCTTGAAAATTTTTTGTCTAGAGCATTTTTGTCATTGGAAAGTGTTCAAGTACCCCAAACAATTCTTTTATTCACAGTCCTATTAAATTTTTTCTGAAAACAGAGGCAAAGTAAATAGGAATTATTTTTCAGAAAAATGATTGATTTAAATTTTCAAAAAATTGAGAATTTTTCTGAAATGCAGGTATGTAAAGAAAATTAAACCTCAAGAAAAGTGTAAAACGCTGCTAACAAGAAAATTTTCCAACCTTTTCTTCGAGCACGTGTAACCAAGCTGCACGTGGATCGATTTCAAATTAATTATACTTTTTGAGAACCACTATACGCTACTTGTACACGTTGTAGCGATATCAAATTACAAAAGTATTTCTTTTTCACCCACCCTACTGGGAAATTGGAGAAGAATTTTATTATTTACCGAGTTCATCATAAAAATTAATAAATAGAAATGAATAGGTTCGGATTTATGAAAAATCTCACAAATTCCAGTAAGATTGAAGATGATTTGGAAAGGTATATGTATAATTTCGCCGTCATCGTGAAATGACCTGCACAACCTATGATGGCAATGTCGCCTTCAACCCGGAACCCTTCCTCTCTCACCATAAACTGCAACTGAAATCTTGCACGTTCCAAAAGGAAAGACAACAGCCCTATTGGGTACCCATTATTTCGTTCAAGTCGAGTTTAATTGTACAGTAAATTGCAAATTTTTTGTTCAAAAATTAGCAAATTACTTTGATAAGAAACCAGAATTTTTTTTTAATTTCACGTTCAAATATTGTTTTTGAAATTTATTTATTTCTAAAATGTTCAGTTCTAAGCTTTTTTAAAGTAACGCTTCCAATCTGATATTTTTACCCTAGAATGTAAATAAGTGATTCTTTTGTGCCTGGATATTAAATTTTAATATCTAGGTATAACCCCCTAATATTTGAACATCATCGTTCCATAATTAAATATCCAGATATCAATTTCTAATTTCTATTTTTTTCAGTTTATACTATAAAACTAAATAATAGATGATATATACTTAGTGATAAAGAAAATTACATTTTCATCAAATTGTTGATTTTAACACTCCTTCAATATGATATAATTAATTTTTAAGCGATATTCAAGTTGAAATATATAGATAAATATTGAGGCTTCTATTTGGAATTTATACAAATCTGAAACAGTACGATTGAAATGTACATGTATCTATTTTTTAATAACCGAATTTGAAATTATTTTATTTCGAACGTTTTCAACTTCAAAATGTTCAGCCAATAAGTGTTACAAATTAAAATGGTGCAATTTTGCTAATTCTGTTGTCGAAAAGAAAATCGAAAATGTCATAACCCGAGGCCTAAGATGGAAATAAAGAATAGATGGATGTGATTTTATTCAATCAGCGAGAAGGTCTAAAAATATTTTAGGATGAAACGTGCAAAATTTGAAAATACGTTTACACATTTTTTTTAAATATCAAGATATTAACAAATTTCTGAAACAATAATTAATAATTCCAAATTAAAAGCGTTTGGATTTTGAAAAAGGTATATATTCAACAAATCTGAATTGAAAACGTTCCAAATCAAACGATTTTAAATTACCTAGACAAAAAATTTGGTCAAAACCACAATATTTCTAGTGTAACAGAAAAGAATTTAACTTGTATCACTTCTTAATAAAAGCGTTTAAAATTGAATAACTTCAAATTAAAATTTTTTTCATCAGATGCACTCAAAATAGGAAAATTTTGAATTAAAATGATTAAAATTGAACAGTTTCATTAGTAAGAAGTTGTTGTATCAGTAATACTTCAAAGCGTTCATTATTAAACAATTTTCTTTTTAATTAAAGAATCTTGAAATTAAAAGATTTCAGATTAAAATTTCTAAAACAGGACAATTTAAAACCGTTCAAAATTGAATAATTTCAGATGATAAATTTGAAAATTGGATCGTATAAAATTCAACGAAATCCAAGTTGTATGATTTAGAATTCGAAGCGTTCAAATTTTAATAATTTCAAATTAAAAACTTCAGAATTTCAATAATTTACAATTAAAACTTATTACAATTCTACAATTTGAAACTGAAAACTGAACTGAATCTTTCAAAGTCAAGGCTTATGAAATTTCAGAATTTTAAATTGTCAGTACAAGCTGGAAAATTTTTCAATTATAAACTTTTACAATTGTATTATTCTCAAAAAAAATTGTTAAATAAAGAAAATTTAAGTATGCAACATTAAAAATAAAAAAATTTCTAGTACGAAGCGTTGAACATTAAGCAAATCTCAACTTCATTAATTACCTAGAATTGCGATATTAAAACGTTTTTATACTTTGTACTTTTATACTTTTTAGAATTTCAACATTTCAATCTTAATCGAAAAATTAATACTCATGAAAGAGAAAAATTAAAAATTCAGCTTTCAACGTAAAAATTCAGAACTCTAAAATGTTATCTAGTCAGAATTAAAAAAATTGTTCAATTACTGAGGTACCAATTTTATATCAAACAATTTTAATTTGTTTTTATTTTAAGCAACATATAATTTTTAACTTTTCAAATATAAATCGTTTAAGTTTTAACATTTCATTCAGAATCATTAATCATTCTTTGAATCTTTCAATCAAATATATTTTGAATGATTAATTTGTGAAAATCTTTAACTAAAAGTTTTAAATATTATTACGTTGAAAAATTTAAAATATAATACAAAAGAATGTCACTATGGTTTCAATTTTTTTAAATTGCACCATTTCAGGCTTTTAGTTTTGAAATTGTGTTTTACTTCAAGTTGAATTTTAAGTGTTCCATATTTAATTTCAAGTTGTTTTATTACTAGATTCTACGAGTTCAAAAATGTGAAAAAAAAAAACAAAAAAAATTTGTATTCACATTGAAACTAAACAACTTAGTATATTCAAATCTAAAATTATTACATTTAAAACTGACTATCAAGGCTTATAATATGAAATTTTGCAATTTTGAAAGATTTGATAGTGAATGAAATTAACATTTTTAATATTTATGTAATATTTTATTATTATTTTAGTTGGCCGAATTCATTTCTAGTCGGGCAGGCTGGGCATGCCAAATTTATTGTATTGTATTGTATTTATATTTTATGCGTATTTCTTCATTTTTTTCAAACCCCCCAGCTTTTTTCTGCTGATTTTTTTAAATTTGTTACTAATATGTCTTTGAGAGGAGTGATATTTTTCGTTTGTAAATAAAAATTAAGCTATTTCACAAAAACAAGACAGGATATAAAAAAGTTGAGAAGGCAAAGTTATTCCTGTCAGTATGTGAATCAACAGGAGGAAAAAATTTGTCTGAAAAATTGTCCTTCTAGTTTAAATATTTGAAGATGTTAATTGATATGTCACATTTACACAATAGTAGTTCTTGAAATAGTGATTCTATATCCTGGCTTACTATTGTTTTATAGTAAAAACAAATTTTTTAATATCAAATTTTACAACCGAAAGTTTCTCTCTGTATAAAACTTACAAATTATACAAATGAAATTTTCAATATTGATGACAATTCGAGAAGTTATATACTTTTCAAAATTTTGAAAATTGAAAAAAAATACAAAAAATATGTTTCTGATAGATTAGGAAATTTTATCCAAAGTTTTCACTAGATATCAAATATATTTAGAAACCATTTTTTTATGAGTTTAAGAAATTTTTGTCAAATTTTCTAGTACACGACAAATATACTTGCAAATTATCTAATGACATTTTTAGTTTCGATGAAAATTAAAAAAGTGATATGCTTTTCAGCATTTTCAAAATTTCCAAAGAATGGTGAAAAAAAGATTTTTGTTGTAAATTGAGAAACAGCAATTCAAATTTTTACTATATATAAAATATCTCTCGAAAATAATCTAATGGAATTTTGTTATTGGACCAAAATTCAAAAAGTTAGATCATTTTGCTTATCGGTTTTTTCTTATATCGGGTCTTGCTTTTGCAAAAATGGTAAATTTTCATTTGTCAAAAAATTAAAAAAAAATTTCTAACTATAACATGGGTACAAAATAAATTCTAATGGGATATATCTACCATATCAGCATCAAATTTTTCGAAAATAAAAATTCCACAACGTTGCTGCTTTTGAGAAAATTAGGTTCGCAAATTTTCAGAGAAACCGCCGCAATTTCATCAGTTTTTGAATGATAAAAGGCAGATTTTCTTGAATGAGTATAATTCTGATTCAATTAACTTGAAATGCATTCTGTGCTTTATAACATTATCCTGTTTCGCTATAGCTTTTAGAAATAAAAGTATAAGAGAATGTTGATCGAGACAAGCTGACTTTATTATACATGAAGTATTCAAATTTCGATAAATTTTGATCCAGGAAAATTAATCCTTTTAAAATTATTTTTACAGTAAGCCTCATTCTATAATTGATGCCCCGAAATATTTTCAAATTTTTGTTCGAAAATGTTTATATATTCTAAGACAAACAAAATAATAAGTGAAATATGCTACTTATAAAAGTGATATTTAAAGTGAGAAAGGCAAGTAATTTGGGAAGTATATCAATACCAAAATAATTGTTTGAACAATTCGTTATTATTGTTAATAATATTCTCTTTGCCTAATGGTAGAAAGTTGCGGTTTTTTGTGCAATTTTTAACTATTTGTGTATTTTCCACTTGGAGTGACTTAATAATTCTTTAATCTGAGCAAAAAAAAATTGCTTTAACAAATTATTGTTGTTCATAACTATCTTCATCCACATTAATGTCAGATAGTTGTGATTTTTTCCTGAAATTTTTAAATTTTTTGCACTCTTAACTTTGTGAGGTGATAATTAATGCAAGTTAATGAAAATAGTTGTTTAAACAATTTATTATTTTTGATAACTATCTTCCCTCAGATAAGTGCTAGAAAGTTGCAGTTTTTTCTGAAACGGTTAACTTGGCTTTGCCTTCTTAGTTATGAACAAATACTATATAAACATTAGAGAGAAACATATTTTGAATAATCTCTTTCTTTTTCGTGAATATATTTTGCTTGGGGGGGGGGGCTGATATCAAAATATGTTCAATACTAAATTTTTCTTCTACTCTCTGCAATAAACTTCTTGTTGTAATTTATAACAAAAATTTTACAAGTCATTTGCAGACC
>JAABKJ010010788.1:0-10891 GCA_011634705.1 Andricus grossulariae
CGAAAATTCGATAACGAACATGGTTCGTTTCTCGAAGTCAAGAAGAACTATGTCAGGCCTCGAGTGCGCAACAGAAAAAATTATCAAGAATGTGAAGCACTTCTCATTTTCGACAATTGACTCTATTTCCCTAGGAGCGTTTAGAGGAGCGGTATTTAAGCTGATGCCGTGAGAGTGACAGAGATAGTAATAAAGTACTCTTAGTGGCGCATTGTGCCTTTGGATGTAGATCGTTCCCGCATTAGTTGGACAACTAGATAGTATGTGCCCTAGGAATGCCTTGACTGAGAATGTGGCGGCGGTATGCTAGAGTGGAAATGACACCGTATTGACATGCCAGAATGAAACTCTCTGTGCCTGACTTCAATCCAGGTGATTTAAGGAAAGCGAACGTTAGCTCATATGACATCGACAGATCCTCCTCATTTCTGTGGAATATGTCGTGCATCTTATATGTATCTTATATTGAAACTTATAAGGCTGTTTCAAACAATTGAGGTATTGATCAGGGCTGTAATTGGCTAATTGATTTAATTCACTTATTGCTATTATACCCCCCATAAGTGGTTGACCAGTTTAATTAAATTTAAGAGTCTTGCCAAGCTTGAATAATAAAAATCCTTTATTAGGTGTGGGAAACATCACCCATTATAAACGTGAGGTTATGTTAGACTAAAAGCTAACCAAGATACTTGCCAGCCAACGAAGTTCAAATTTTATTATTTATTATGTCAAATACTCAGTTCTGTTCTTTTGTTTGTTTCCATATTCTTCTTATTCTGCGAGCTGGCATGGGGTGATCCTCCACGCACGCCTTTACTTTTGAGACGGCAATATCAGCACCAGTTTCACCCACAGGGATTGCATGGCCGCTTCACGGACGAGAACGGTGGAGGCAACCTTTGACAGTTTGTCAACGGAACGGCGGGCATGACTAGTGGACCGAAAGCTAGCGGACTTTCAAGCGAAAACAAGTCACCGCGATGACGTCTAGAAAAATGTCGACTGGAGGTCGAGGTTCCTGGAGGAGACGATGGAGACTCTCAGGTCAGTAATTCTTTCCTCAATTTGCTCAGTTCGACTTGCGTAAAATGAAAATTGTTTCGAAAATGCCGAAATGGTAGGCATCTGCGGGAGGCTCGGTAATTGTCTCGCCCTTACGTGTAACTGTTAACTTTGGGGTTCGCGGATTAGCTGCAGTATTTCTTTCTCACTTGAGTATCGTTAGAAAGGCGCGATGTCCAGAATAAATTAAATCGGAGTGGTCACTGTGACCACGCATCAATAAACGGGGCCGTAGATCACTCAATATTATTAACATTCTTGACTCGAGCTTAAAATAATCGACTTTTATTGTTGTTTTATTTGAATTGCGGCGACAATTTTTACCGACATTTCATTTTACTATATTATTTGCTATTGTCGACCAAATTATAATGATCTCATGAAAATTAGAGTTGATTCATGACTTGCCCTCACACTAGAGTTTTTGTTTGGATGGTTTATCCAAACTAATCAAAATGTAAAGTGAACTGATTCGTAAAGTTAAAAAGAGGGTTATAAATTCGAGATCAACTTAGCGGCTTTGAGCAACGCCGGCAGTGAGTAGCAGGTACTGTCAGAGTGAGTCATGAATGTTCTGAAATTCTTGGAATGGATTCCAAATTAATTACAATAGAGAATTAAATTAATCTGGACCAAATAATAATTTTACAAATGATCCATGACATCCTAGTTTAAGTCTTGTCTTGGGACAGACGATAATTACGATATATTAATAACAAATCGTACACAATCGGGAGTCGTCTTATCAGATTCAGTCAAATTAGTGAATGAAAATCAGTAGTTTCAAGTATTGAAGTAACAAAACAATGACTGCAATTGATCAGTCAAGCCAATAAGGCTCCTAAAATAATAAAACTTGAAATATAAGGCAACTTAAATTCTCTAAAAATAAATTGGAACAAATAAGGTTCTAATCATAGAATTGTTTTGAAGTTTGAGGTGACTGGTGATAGCAGCAAATGAGTCACCACACGGCAATCAAAATTGAATAATGAGCGAGGTGTTGTTAAACACTGACCAATTAACTTTCAAACATTAACAATTAAATATAACTTTATATAATTTTGAGAATAAATGGAAATTTTGGAAATCGAACTAAATTATAATGAAAAGCAAATAGAACTAAAATGGATGTAAAACAAAACTTTGTAGTTTAGTTGACTTCGAGTAAATGAACTTTTCTCTTGTTTATAAAAACAAACGAAGGTTTATTTAACCATTTTAGGGAAAGAAGTTGAAAAACAATTGTAGTCGGAATAATTTGAAGCAAATAACTAAATTTTGAAAATTAAAGTTAATTGACCCCATAATTATGTCATTTCCAGTCCAACTTTTTGGAACTTCTGTTCATGCTATTATTGATAAAGGTGGTCATCGAAACTTAATTGGGCAGCAAGTACTGCAAAATTCCAGATATCCATTAAAAACTGAACAATCGGAACGGAGTTCCTCGAGCGTTTGACGTCACAATCACCTTCAATTAAAAGGCAAACCTGCTAGAACTTGTTCATTTATCCTTTTTGAAGTATAAAAGATAAACGGAGAAAACTGAAGTTGCTCTGCAATAAAATCAACATAACCTGAATGAAATTTGGAGTAACCAATCCAATAATCCAATAACGGCGATAGTGGGAATATATCCAAAAACCCAGATTCACCTCAGGCTTCAACAATTATATTCACCTGGATTTGAGTATCCCGCCAGGATAATTAAGAATTTCATGGAATTTACTCTGCGTAATATGCATGATAGATTTAAGTATAATTGATTATGTGACCTTGATTATTGTAAATATACTTTGAATTTGTTGATTGTCCTTTGAAATTTTGAATTTTACTGTGGGATCGCATATAAATTAAAATGGCCGATGAGCGGGACATTGAGATCCCACCCTACGTATTGTCGATGTCTGAGGATGACCCCAGACGATCCTTGGGCGAAAGGGGGCTTGACCTATCGGGATCTTCAGGAGTTTTACGGGCCCAGGCCATACGATCCCTGAGAAGGACAGTTTCAGTACCGGAAGTGCTCCAAACTTCGGAATACGAACCGGAAAGGAGTATGGGTGACGCGCATCACTCAGTCGAGTTACAGGGGGTTATCAACGAGATAGTAGACCGACTTTTACTCCATACGGGTGGAATCAGGTCGCGGGTTGGTAGCGAGGCGGACTCGTACGATGAAGGTTTGGGTGCCGCAAGGAGACTATTCGAATCTCCCGCTTTTGGTATTGGGGGGCAATTAAGTAATAGGCCTTTGGAGTCACCTCTTACACCTTTACGCCGTACCTCCCACTCGACAGTCTTGAAGCAAGTGGTAGTCGCGTTACGGGATACGCCCCTTGTCACTACGAGACAATTAGCACGCAAAAACCATCACGAAAAATGGTGTGTTTGGGAGGCGATCCTACATCAACACCGTTTGGCTATCAATATGAAGCCATTCCACGGTTACCCACACAACCTAGCGCATTTTATGAGGGGTTGAATCGCACTCGAGTATATCCAAATAGGGAATGGGAGAGCAGTCCGATCGCACTGATTTCACAACATGAACCATTACGAGCTCAACCCGTTCAAAAAATCGTTAAGCCGGGTTCGGAGCAAAGTAGGCCTACAGTACAACCATCAGTGTTGCAGGGATATCACCTGGTTTTGAGGCAAACCTTGTGGCCTCTACGCCTTTTCCGGCTGGACTACAGAGTTTAATCCTTCCTTTCAGCAGGCCACTATTGAGATGCCTTCCCCAACAGTGCCACCTTACTCGTCAATTTTCGCACACCCTAATCAGTCCGGAGGGGCAAGGCCCTCTCCCACTCAGTATTCCTCTACTAGGTCCCACAATAGAACTGTGGATACAATCGTCAAAGAATGGGAAATCACTTACAGTGGGGATAATGAAACCATTGTGGAAAATTTCTTGACGAGGGAAGATGAGGGGCGATCGGTCTCAGGCAAATTCCTCTTTGGAATTCTTGGTGAGTGCGTTGGTGAAGCTGGTGGATAAGCTGAGCACCAAGACCTGCTCACATGATAAGCCTTATTTGGAAAATGGTAATCCAACAAGATTCAATAATAATAAACCCAGTGCCAACACAAATAAGGGCGAAGCTCATAGTGAGAAGGGCTTGGCGCAGGCCTCAACCAAGCCTGACTTCACAAGATAGAGTCCATCTCTGAGAAAGAGGGACCAATGAAAAGCCGAACCACCCTGTTTCAATTGCGGTGGAGCTGATCACGGTTGGAGAACCTGTGAAAGTCGATGGGCCAAGTTTTGCCATAATTGTGGCAAGCACGGCCAAGATAAGCAGACTTGCAACTCTGCCCATTGTCAGGTAAACCTCTAAAGGAGGTCCATCTCAGGGTCGACGCCACTCCTTTTATTCCAAAGCAGACCCTTATCTCTGCTATTAGTAATATACCTGACTCGACCCCTTAAAATTCGACTACTAAACATAATTTGGCTCAGAACTCATCTTCTGAAACTAAACCTGAATTTACTCTGAAATTGTCTTCTGAAACTCAGCCTGATTTGACTTTCAATCACTTAGCTTCAACTCCTGAAGCGGGGAGGGAGACCTTTCGCCCTCAGTCGCTTAATTTAATTCGGGAACTCATGTTCCCACTCGTCTTTCAAAATCACTCTCTCGTTCTAAACCATACCCATCTTTGAGTGCTGGACTTGCCAAACTCTCAGATGTTCAGGGGACGAAGAGGCAGATCAATAAAAATGCTTCTGAAACTACACCTGATCGTCTATCAGGGATTGGTACTAACTTGAGACCCTACGTCAGTATAGCGATAGGGGGTACTGAAAGCCATTGATTGTTAGACACGGATTGTTCCAGAAATTATTTACGGTCAGTGGGTTTGCAGATACTCGGTTCCGGTTGTTATAAAATTGATTACTTGAAGACAAGCGCTGTTATGATGGCCAATGGCACTATTGAGTCTGTTATTGGTAAAGCGTGTCTGTCGGCCACCTTTTCAGTGAACACCCACTCCATCAACTTCAAGATCATACCTTGGCTAACTGATCCTTGCGTACTAGGCATGGACTTTGCGGAAAAGCTCGGTTTCGTTCTGGATTTGCGTGACAAGCATTTATAGCTGGCTGATGAACCAATCATAAAATTTGCGTTTGGTCCCGCGGGCGAGAATGAGATCGACACTTCTAAAGGCATTGCATTGCTAGATCAAGCGGAGAAGGTTAGGTTAGACTAGTTTTTGAAGGGTACAATCAAACCGAAAACCGATAAGTTACCCGTCGCGATCTTTGTCAAGCACGTGATCGACACGCAAGGGAATTCTCCTATTCGCCAGAGGAATCATCGTATGTCACCTAAGGTGTGTGCTGCTTTAATTGCAGAAGCAAACATACTGTTTGAGCAAACTTTAATTGAACCATCAAGTAGTGAATGGTGCAGCCCGATGGTAACGGCCCGTAAGCCGGATGGTAATTCCCGTCTGTGTATTGATTTTCGATGGGTTAATGAGGTGTCGAAGAAAGATGCGTATCCGATTCCGTTTATGGCGGAATTCTTGGACCGCTTAAATTCCACTCGATATGTCTCAACACTAAATCTGAACAAGGCTTACCGCCAAATCCCTCCTAAGTGAAGATAGTAAGCCAATCACGGCTTTAACTATCCCAGGAAAAGGGTTGTATCAATTCAAACGAATGCCGTTTGGTCTTACTGGGACTCCAGCAACCTTTCAACGGTTGATGGATAAGGTAATTACTCCGGATCTAAGACCACACGTATTTGCGTACCTCGATGACGTGATCGTCGTCGCTGAAACATTTGACGAGCACTTATACTGGTTGGAGCGTATAGTCCAGGAGCCATGGACAGTCGTGGCAACCGATGTCATGGGTCCTTTCCCTCGAAGTAAGAAGGGATATAAATACCTGCTAGTATTCCAGGAATTCTTCTCGAAATGCATCGAGTTGACACCTTTAAAAAAGGCCAATGTGGAAACCATTAATCAAGCGTTCTTGGAACTAGTGATAAGAAGGTGGGGAACACCTTAGGTGCTCCACTCGGACAATAGCACCGAATTTAATAATAACGCGGTGAACGACGTTGCTGTGGAGTTCGGTATTCACAGATGGTTCACACCACTTTATCAGCCTCAGGCTAATCCTGTGGAGAGAACCAATTCGGCTCTTTATAGTACCAACCGGGTGATCCCAGCGTTTTTCAATTTGGGTCGGGAGCCCCGTCCGCGAAAAGCTATTTGCAGTTTGAGAGAGGGGGATGCCGAGTTGCCGCCACCTGACCTTCAAGTCTGGACTACTCGAATGGTGCGATTAGAGAATCTAAGATAACTTATGAGCAAGTTCCAAGATCAGGCTTTTGTCAGACAAGCCAAATACTATGATCGCCAATATCGCGACTCGCGATTTAAGGTGGGCGTTAAGGTCAAGAAACCCACTCAAGTGTACTCTAGAAAAAGTGGGCACGTAGCGGCAAAGCTGGCTCCGAAGTTCAGTGGCCCATCTGTCGTAGTGCAAAGCATTTCAGCCAATATCTGTAAGTTAGCCTAGCCAGAAGGGCGACCAGCTGGAAGGTATCATGCCCCACACCTTAAAACGTACGTCGAGGACCAGGATGACGAGGTAGAGGATTCGGAGGGACAAGCGGAACTCGATCGACCATTATTATTCGACATCCCAGATTCAGGATCAGACGAGGAGCTTGAGGATCGGGAAGAGGAAGTATTTCTTGACCCTGAAACTGATTTCAATTGGGAACGCTTTTAGTTTTAAGAATATTTAGAAAAATATAAGAATTTCGAGAATGGTTGTTTCATATGGCACCCTCACTGATAAATGTTTCGGATAAAAATCTAAAAGAGTCGACTGAGGATAAAGCGGCTACGAGTGTCACATTGACGACGGAGGCTTCTAGCTCCCCTATAGTGATGAACATCCAAATGACGCCGGGGACAGGGTCAATACCCAAATTGATGACACCCCACGATTATTCCACTGGATTGACCCAGCCAGATTCATCTGTCCCCGGTACAAGGGATAAGGGCAACCAATTACCTTATCACCAGGCAAAAGGAATGGCCCAGCCAAGCCTGTCTACCACTGGAGTCATGGGAGTTGGACGCCAGGCTCACCAGTGCCACGCCGGATGCCAGGCACCCTATAACCATGCCATGAGACTGGCCCGTTCGGGCTACTCGTCAACCATTTTCTTGGGGACTGGATGCCAGGCACCCCACTATCCATTCATGGGGATGGTCCAGCCAGGCTCATTCTCAAGGTGCATCATGGGAGCGGGATGCCAGGCATCGCTCTGTCAACCAGTGGGATCGTTCCAGCCTGGCGGGACTGGCCCAGCTAGGCCCATATCATTCCAACTACATGTGGGCCGGATGGCAGGCACCCCAGAGTTATGGTCCGATAGGGATTGAACCTGGACCCTTGTGGGGAAGGAGCCGCTGCCGTAGAGCCACCTCGTTGTGATTGGGTGGCCGAAACGCAGGCAATTATTAACCTGGCCGTCATCGGAAAAGAGGTACCATTGACAAGACCGCCCTTTTTGGAAGAGGTTGTGGTGCCGCAACCACCTGCTGTACCATCACGAGCCGCTTTACCCAGAAGCAGGGTTACTCAGCAAACCCGAGATCGCCGAGCAGCGGCTAAGATGGATGAGCGGGTCAGGGCCCGAATAAAAAATGACCGTGCGGTCATAGTTGTTTGATACTGCAAAATTAAAAGGCTAATACTACCAAACTAGAAAAATGACGACTGGAAGTCGACTCTCAGGTCAGTAATTCTTTCCTAAATTTGCTCAGTTCGACTTGCGTAAAATAAAAATTGTCTTGAAAACGCCGAAATGGTAGGCATCTGCGGGAGGCTCGGTAATTGCCATGCCCTTACGTGTGACTGTTAACTTTGGGGTTCGCGGATTCGCTGCAGTGTTCCTTTCTTCTTTTGAGTATCGTTGGAAAGTCGCGATGTCCAGAATAAATTAAATCGGAGTGGTCACTCTGACCACGCCGCGGTAATCGTGGGCGTTTGATGCCACGCCATTCTACGTAGTAATTCAAAATGGCGGATAACTGGCCGCGTGCCTGGTTAAAGTCTATTACATCGCCATGCGACATGTAAAAATGGCCATTCTGTCGACCTATCAATAAACGGGGCCGTAGGTCACTCAATATTATTAACATTCTTGATTCGGGCTTAAAATAATGTACTTTTATTCTTGTCTTATTTGAATTGTGGTGACAATTCTCACCGATATTTTTCTTGTATTATATTATTTGCTATTGTCGACCAAATTATAATTATCTCATGAAAATTGGAGTTGATTCATGACTTGCCCTCACACCAGCATTGTTCCTAACCCCCCACTCTATCGAGTAAGCTAGCAGGCATTGACTTAATTTATTCATTTTAATTCTAAAACAAAGTAATCCTCTTAGTTAAAATCAAGTTTATAGTTTGAAGTTTGAAAGGAAAAATGGTAATTGACTTTTGGTAGTTTTTATGGACAACTACCTGGCGCCCCTCAGGCAAACAAGTTTGGATGGCCTTTGAAATGAAATTTAAAAAAAGGAGTCATTACCGCCACGTCCTCGTTTCTTGACTCTGGGTTTGGCTGTGAGCGGCAATTTATAGTCCAGTCAATGAAGGTCAACGGCCGCCATGATGGAAGTGTTAAACAATAACATGTTTTTTAAAATAACTCGAGAACGGTTGATTTTAGATCGAAAATGGATATGTTCAAAAATTGTATAGTGCACAAAAAAGGTTCTAACAGTTGTAGACGTGATATCAACGTTTACTCTATAAACTTGGATTAACTGTACAATTGTGCGATTTCTGAACAAATAAAATAAAAGCTGAAAATATCCTGGAAAGAACTTCGGAAATAGATCATGCGATTTGCACTGGAGCAAATGTATGTTTCTGTTTAAAAAAAAACCGACCAACTCATTTGCATTAAAAATTATCAGTATAAGATGATCTCAAGTTCAGTGTACAAATTGAAATGCTTAAGGGAATGATTTTCAGATGAAACTTCTTGTAATTGTTCCTCCATATTCATACAATACATTTCCCAATTTTCAGGTCAGAATAATAATATTGAAGGCCTATTTTAAAGCTTTAAACAAGTAAATTTAAAAACTGAAGCTATGATGCAGGCAGCGGCGATGATTATGAGTCCTGATGGCAACAACGGGAGCGAGGTCAAGAACTGCTACCTCTGTCTATTATATTGTACCCTTCGAAATTTTGTTTTTTCTCACTTTTCCCAACAATATAACAGAACGAGGTAGCCTTTCTTGCCCATGTTGTTGTTTAACACTTTCCATCATGGCGGCCGTTGCCGTTGAGTTAAATTTGTTCCCCGTTGACTGGACTATTATAGGAACTGTTCACTCTATAATATACCCTCATACTACCATTTTTATAATGTGTTAACTTAAATTTTGTTAAGCCACATTGGAATTATTACATTTTTAGTTTAACAACTTCAAAAACATAAATATGGATAATCCGATGAAGTTCTAAGAACATTTTTGATGATTTGGTCCGCTATATTGGATCCGACATTTTTAATTTTGAAAATCCATCACCTGATTTCAATACAGCGACACTAGATTTCGATTAAACGACCCCAAAATCCTAAATATCACCCATTTTATCCAGATCCAAACATTTTTAATAATTTATTTCAGCCGTATTGTATCCGCCATTTTGAATTTTGAAAATCAAACATCACATTTGAATTCAGCGACCTCAAAAACCCTAATACATTCAAGCACAATTAATTTGAATCACGTAAAATAATTTTCTTTTGAAATGCCCACATATGCGTCACGATGAAAAAGTGGCACGACTTTTTTGTGCCCATATATGTGTCACTAACTGTGAAGGGGTCAAATAATTATGGTTCATATATTATAACACACCTGCGCAAAGTTAGACTTATTATTAAGGAGGTTAGTTGCATTTATACTGTATTATTTATAACACATTACGTACACTGAAAAAAAAAACTTATTTGAATCAAAGGAAATTTCTTTGATTCAAAGAAATGGAAACAAATATTTATTTGTTTCTAAGAATGTAGCATATTGTTAAAAAAAACACGTAACGGAGTTGATACAATATATTAATTGGTTTAAAGAACAATTTACTCAGACAGAAAAAGTTCTTCTATCGTTTACAAAATTTGAATAGTGAAAGGACAAAAATAAGCAGGCCTATTTATTACCAAAATATTTTTTCGAACGAATGGTGTATGACGTTATTTCAAAAATATACTTCTTCGCTTGAAGGCAATGTTTACTGGACATAAATCGCTTCACTCTATTTATAAAAAGAAACATATTTTCCAAGTGAATAAATTATTACTGAAGTGAAGAAATTACTTAATTCGACTCATGACATGTTCTACTAGAACAACAGCATCAAGCCCTTTATATGAAAGCAATATCGCATATATATATATATATATATCTGCCTGTCGTTGTGATTTCGTAGTGTGCTGTGACCACCCATCTCACGGTTGTGAGACGTGGCCCTACTACTTGGAGCCGATGTCAATTTTTAAATGACAGTTGCTCCCAGTGGGACCCTGCGGTGGTTGTTAACCTTTAGTTTTTAATTATATATATAATATTATATTCGGTTTCGATTCCTTTGGAATAGAACTGAAGGGCCTATGTATCTGCTGAATATGGTTACAATAATTAATAAGCAGTCGCGGACAATTGTACAGGGATGGTCCCGAAGGAATAACCCCTAAGCGGAGGCGTAGCAACCGTGCCGAAAGCTGAATGGCACCTGGGTGAG
>JAABKJ010010789.1:0-10891 GCA_011634705.1 Andricus grossulariae
CTTTTGTTAAGAATTCATCTATTTGACTTAAAATTTATCTACTCCAGTTAAAGATTCATCTATTCCAGTAAAAGACTCATCATTTCATTAAAAAATGTATCACTTTGGCCGAAAATTTGTTTGTATTTTTTTGTAGGCAATTTTTTTGTTAAAAATTAATTTTTTTGACTGAAAATTAAACTATTTGGTTGAAATGTTGTCTTTTTTATTTGAAAATTCATCTCTTTTCATGAAAAAACATATTTTTTGGTAGAAAATTATTCTTTATGTTTCAAAATTGACCTTCTTGTCATCTTTTAAATTCAAGATAAAAACTACTTGGTTGAAAGTTATTCTTTCGTTAAAAATGCATCATTTTGGATCAGAATTCATCTATTTCAGTTGAAGATTCATCATTTTAGTTTCAAATTTGTTTTTTTTTTCTGGAAAATTAATTTATTAACTGAAAATTTAACTATTTCATTTTTAGTTGAAAACTGATATTTTTAGTTCAAAATTCAACTGTTTGGTTGAGAATTTATGTATTTTGTTGAAAAATCGTCTTTTTTGGTAGAAATTTAATATTTTTGGTTCCAAATTCAACTATTTGGTTAAAAATTCATCTATCTGGTTTAAAATGGAATATTCTTACTATGAACTTTAGGAATTTGAAACGGTAAGACTTTTTTAACAAATTTCATAAGCAAATGCATTATTTTGGCATTTGTCAACAATACATTTTTTCAAATGTAATTTCTTTTAAATATAATTTTAATATATATATATAAGCTGTTAGTTCTGGCCTCGTATGGCAATTGGCTCGTATATATATATGTATATGCCATGAGTTGGCACGTGTAACTTGTAACGTGAAAGGCAATAGCTTCACGAGGTATAGGAATGTGGAATGTTTACGAATGCCGGTAGCTCATTCCGTAACAGAGTTCATTTCCCCGTGCGTGCGTGAGTTTACTATACGATATGAACATTACTATCCGAACCAAATTTTGCAAAATAGGGGAATAATAGGGGAATAAATTCTTTCAAATAAAATTAACGTGAAGACCATATTAAACCCATAAAGATGAATTTTCAAGAAGAAAAAATTAATTTTTAACCAAGCAGTTGCATTAACAATGAAATAGTTGATCTTCCAAGCAAAAGAAGATTATTTTTCTACGAAAAAAGACAAATTTTCAACAAAATCAATTTTCAACCAAAAATAGCTATATTTTTGGTTTAAAAAGTTAATTCTTAACGAAAATCATGAATTTTCAAGAAAATACTTAAATTTTTAAAGAAGGATATGAATTTTTAACAAAATGATGAATCTTTAACCAAAAAAATGAGTTTTTAACCAAGTAGTTCAACGTTCAACCAATTAATTGATTGTTTAACCAAAACAGATGATTTTTCAATCAAGAAGATTATTGTCTACAAAAAAGACGAACTTTCGACAAAATGAAAAAATTTTCAACCAAACAGTTGAATTTTCAGCTAACGAAATATTAATTTTCATGAAAATAGTTCAATTTTTAACTAAAAACATCAATTTTATCCAAAGAGATGAATTTTTAATCAAGCAGTTGCAGGAACAACAATTTTTAACAAAATATTTGAATCTTCAACTAAAACAGATTCTAACCCAAAACAAGGAATTTTTAACAAAATAATAAAATTTTCAACAAAGGGCACGATTTTTCAACTACAATGATGAATTTCTAAAAAAAAAATGAATTTTCAAAAAAAGTTCAACATGTAACCCAAAAGATGATTTTTGAACCAAGCAGGTTAATTTTCTAGAAATGAAATAGTTAAGTTTTCAACCAAATTAATTTTCAGATAAAAAGTTAATTTTTAACCAAAGAAATAACAAATTTTCAACAAAAAAGTAAATTTTTCAAACAAAGAGGTAAATCTGAAAAAAATTAATTTACAACAAAATATTTCGATTTTCAACCAAGTAGTTAAATTTTCAAACAAAAAATATGCATTTTGAACAGATCAGTTACATTTTCAACCAAAAAGATAAATTTTCCTCCGAAAAAAATAATGTTCTACCGAAAAAGATGAATTT
The DNA here is from genome assembly GCA_011634705.1 of Andricus grossulariae. Lineage (NCBI taxonomy): Eukaryota > Metazoa > Arthropoda > Insecta > Hymenoptera > Cynipidae > Andricus > Andricus grossulariae. The sequence goes on from JAABKJ010010789.1 coordinate 2,057, forward strand.
TTAACAAAATATATTAATTTTCAACAAAATTGTTAAATTCTGAAGCCAGGAAAATTGATTATCCACAAAGCAGTTGAATTTTTAACCCGAAAATATGATTATTTAACAAAAAAGTTTATTTTCTACCAAATAGTTAAATTTTCATTTTCAAATTTTCTTTTCGGTTGAAAATGAATTTTTTTGTTGAAAATTCAACCGTTTTTTTTACAAAATTTTCATTTTTGGCTCGAAAATTCAACAATTTGGTAGAAAATTGCACTATTTGTTTAAAAGTTGATGTATTTTGTTGAAAATTCATCTTTTTTGGTATAAAATAAATTTTTTGATTACAAATGTTTGGCTGAAAATCAATTAATTTTTATTGGTCAAATCCAACTGCATTTTAATTTTAATTAGTATATTTTTTTCTTGAAATAGCAACTATTAAATGTTTCGTTGAAAATTCAACTTTTTAGGTTGAAAATCCAACTCCTTGGTTGAAAGTTGAAGTACTTTCTTGAAAGTTTATTCTTTTGGTTGAAAATTCATAATTTTAGTTGAAAATTCGTTTTTTATTTTACTTAAAAATTAATTTTATAAACTGACAATTTAACTGTCTTGTTAAAAATTCAAGTGATCGGTTCAAAATAACCGGTTTTGCTAAAAATTCATATTCTCGGGATGAAAATTCAACTGTTTGGTAGAATATTCGCCTTTTTCATCTTTAAAGTTCAACAATTTGGTTGAAAATTCAACTATTCTGTACAAAATGCGCGAGACAACAAAATAAAAACGCGCGCGAGGGGAAATGAGTGGAGGGGAAGTAGGGAAAGTGAGGGGAAATGGGTAAAAATAAGGAGAGGGAAATGAGGAGAAATAAGAGGGAAAGTAGGGAAAATGATCGGAGGGGTAGTGTGACGAAATGAGGGTAGGGGATGTCGAGCAAGTGAAGGGAAATGAGGGAGAGGAAGAAGGGGAAATTACGCAAACCGATAGAAGAAAATGTCAGGAGAAATGAGGGCAGGAGGAGTAGGGGGAATGAGGGGAAGGGGTGTGAGGGGAAGTGCGAGGGTGTAAAGTAGGGAAAATTATGGGAGGGAAAGTAGAGGGAATGAGGGGAGGGGTAGTGATGAGGCGGGTGAGTGTTGTTAAGTGAGGGGAGGGGAAATAGAGGGATATGAGGAGAGGCAAATGAGAAGAGATGAGAAGAAATGAGAAGAAATAAGAAGAAATGAGAAGAAATGAGAAGAAATGATGGGAGGAAAGGTAGGGTGAATGAGGGAAAATGAGGAAAGGCGAGGCAGAGGAAATTATCGGAGAAGTGTGGGAAAATAAGGGGAGGGAAGTAGGGACAGTTACGGAACTAATTTTCCATAATTGTCCCAATTTCAGGGAAAATCATCGGAGAGGTAGTGAGGCGAAATAAGGGTAGGGTAAGTAGAGGAAATAGGGAGGAATATTACGCAAAATTAGAGAAGAAGAAGTCAGGAGAAATTAGGGGTGGAGGAATGGGGGGAATGAGGGGTAGGGAAGTGAAGGAAAATGCGAGGGTGTAAAGTAGGGAAAATTAGGGGAGGGAAACTAGAGGAAATAAGGGCAACGGAAGTGATGAGACCGTTGGGTGATCGTAAATAAGGGGAGGAGAAGTAGAGGAAAATGAGGAGAGATTAGGGGAGGTAAGGTAGGTGTAATGATCGGAGGGGAAGTGTGGGGAAATGACAGGAGGAGAATTAGGGGGAATGAGGGTATAAGAAGTAGGAGAAATAAGGGGAAAAGAGAGGAGGGTACATGATGTGAGAGGGAGTGATGGGAAAGGAGAAGATGGGAAGTAGAGGAAGTGGGGGAAAGGGAAAGTATGGGAAATGAGGGCAAATAAGGGGAGGGGAGGGGAAGTAAGGTAAGTGAGTGTAAGTCAGTAGAAGTAGGGTAAATTTTTTTTAATGAACTTGAGTGGGGGAGAGAAAGAGTGGACTGGAGAAGGGAAGTAGGGGAAAGGGAGTTTCAGCTGTGGACGCGTGAAGAGGGGGAAGTAGAGGAGAAAAAACGTGTCCTGATAGGCTAAAAAAACTCTTTTTGTTGGCGCAGGGCGCCTAATTTGAATAATTTTTTTTCCGTAATAGATTAATTGTCTGGAAGTGTAGAATAAACTGAAATAATCAATAATAATCCTTTTTTCTGTTATATGTTTCATTTCTAGATAGTCCGTAATTGGGTCAATCAAACAGTAATGACCAAATAAAAGTAATTTGAAGACTGTTCTTATGTTCCAAATTTATATATTCACACAATTAACCACTTGTCAATTAACAATATTTTTTTCGATCAAAAAACCATTTTTTTTGTCATCATAGAATTATTTACTGTAAATTGAAAAGGTTCAGTTATAAATAGAAACCACCTTAGGTTAGGTACGTGCATCAACTCCTAAATAGCTTTCAAGGAAGCGATTAGTTTTCTTGTCCACACGAAGTCACAAAGGTACTTAGTATTTCGTCAGACTACGTAGAAACCTTTCAAGTAATTTCCTGAATAATTTATTTATACAAATTTTTTGTAGGTTCTTGTCATTAATCAATACTATTTAGCTCTTTGTCTTGGATGGAGCCGTTCTCTGCAAGAACAATTTAAGTCGGTAATGGTGGAAACGGAGAAAACTTCAAAACAAGAAAAAAGCTAATATTTTGAGCCTTTATGATTGAATGTGATACATTTTTTTAAATTTTTAACCGAATTAGATCATCTAGATAAAAAAAGACAACGAAACTAAAGTTTAATCATCCCCATAAGTTCTATTAAACAATTACATGATGAAAGTTATTGGGGGGGGGGTACTTCTGACCCAATTACTCGAAAATATTGAATAGCAGGGGGCGACCCGGATTTACCCCCCCCCCATTATTGAAGCACGTACATAATATACATATACTCTTCTTTGTTCTGCTGCATACCCACCCCCAGATTTTCCTCTGTTTCACCTCCCCCCCCCCATTTTCTGGCTACGGCCTTGACCATAAATTTTGTATATCAAAATTTCCGAATAAATGATTTTACTTCACCATAAAATTGATTTCTAAATGTTTCTAAACATTATTGATAAAAGAGAACATTTACTACTATACTATACTATACTTATATACTTTATTGATAATTAGAATTTAGTGAATTAAGCAAGTTTAGAGATTTGCGGAAATTCAGAGAATTTGAGGAACTCAGGGAATTTCGGGATACGTAAAATTCCGGGAGTCGGAGAATTCAGAAAATTCAGTGAATTCGATGAATGAGGGAAATTAAGAGAATTAAAGGACTTCCGGTAACTCAAGGAACTCAGAGGAATTATTCAAAATAATTGAGGGAATTTGAAATAATTTTGGGAATTCAAAATAATTGAGGGAATTTAAAATAATTGAGGGAATTTAAAATATAATTAAGAGAATTCGTAAGAATAGAAAGTATATATAGGGTATTCATAAGGGAAATAAAAAAATTGAGAGAATTTGAGGAATTCAGAGAATTTAGAAAATTTAGAGTAATTCAAAAGAATTCGAGGAGTGTAGAGAATTAAGAAAATTTAGAGAATTGCAGAAATTTAGAGAATTTGAGGCATTCAGGGAATTTTGGTATACGTAGAATTCCGGGAGTTCGAAAAATTCAGTGAATTTAGTAAATTAGATGAATTAATGGAATTTGAGGATTTCAGTGAATTTAGAAAATGCAGAGTAGTTTGGAAGAATTCTAGGAATTTAGATAATTTAGAGAATTGCGGAAATTCAGAGAATTTGAGAAATTTAAGGAATTGGCGGAATTTTGGGATATATAGAATTCCGGAAATTCGGAGATTTCAGAGAATTGAATACATTCGATGAATTATAGGAATTCAAAGAATTCGATGAATTTCTGCAATTCAAAGAATTCAATGAATTCCGGTAACTCGAGGAATTCAAAATAATTGAGGGAACTCAAAATATTTAAAGGAATTAAAAAGAATTCAGGGAATACGTAAGATTATAAAGAATTTAGAGTATTCAAGGAATGAAGGTAATACGAGAAATTCAGGGAATTGAAAAATTGAGAGAATTTGAGGAATTCAGCGAATTTAGAAAAATCAGAGTAATTTACAAGAATTCTAGGAATTAAGACAATTTAGAAAATCGCGGAAATTCAGAGTATTTGAGGAATTCAGGGAATTGGAGGAATTTAGGGAACATTAGGATACATAGAATTCCGGGAATTCGAAGGATTCAAAGAATTCGATGAATTCTGGTAACTCGAGGAATTAAAAATAATTGAGGGAATTCAAAATATTTAAAGAAATTCAAAACAATTCAGGAAATTGACAAATATAGAGAATTTGAGGAATTCTGAGAATTTAGAAAATGCAGAGTAATATAAAAGAATTCTAGGAATTTATATAATTTAGAGAATTGCGGAAATTCAGAGAATTTGAGGAATTCAGGAAACATTGGGATACATAGAATTCCAGGAATTTGAAGAATTCAGAGAATTCGATAAATTCCGGATACTCGAGTAATTCAACATAATTGAGGGAATTCAAAATATTTAAAGGAATTCAAAAGAATTCAGGGAGTACGTAAGATTATAAAGAATTTAGTGTATTCAAGGAATGAAGGTAATTCGAGAAATTCAGGGAATTAACAAATTGAGAGAATTCGAGGAATTCAGAGAATTTAAAAGATGCAGAGTAATTTAAAAAATTCTAGGAATTGAGATAATTTAGAGAATTGCGGAAATACAGAGAATTTGAGGAATTCACGGAATGGGAATAATTCAGCAAATATTGGGATACATAGAATTCCGGGAATTCAGAGAATTTAGTACATTCGATGAATTAATGGAATTCAGAGAATTCGGAGAATTCCGCTAACTCGAGGAATTCAAAATAATTGAGGGAATTCAAAATATTTAAAGGAATTCAAAGGAATTCAGGGAATACGTAAGATTATAGAGAATTTAGAGTATTCAAGGAATGCAGGTAATTCAAGAAATTCAGGGATTTAAAAAATTGAGAGAATTTGAGGAATTCAGAGAATTTAGAAAATTCAGAGTATTTTAAAAGAATTCTAGGAATTTAGATAATTTAGAGAATTGCGGAAATTCAGAGAATTTGAGGAATTCAGGGAATGTTGGGATACATAGAATTCCGGGAATTCGAAGAATTCAGAGAATTCGATGAATTCCGGTAACTCGAGGAATTCAAAGTAATTGAGGGACTTCAAAATAGTTAAAGGAATTCAAAGGAATTCAGGGAATACGTAAGATTATGAAGAATTTAGTGTATTCAAGGAATAAAGGTAATTCGAGAAATTCAGGGAATTAAAAAATTGAGAGAATTTGAGCAATTCAGAGACTTTAGAAAATGCAGAGTAATTTAAAAGAATTCTAGGAATTTAGATAATTTAGAGAATTGCAGAAATTCAGAGAATTTGGGAATTCAGGGAATTAGAGGCATTCTAGGAATATTGGGATACATAGAATTCCGGGAATTTGAAGAATTCAGAGAACTGAGTAAATTCGATGAATTAGTGGAATTCAGAGAATTCGATGAATTCCGGTAACTCGAGGAATTCAAAATAATTGAGGGAATTCAAAATATTTAAAGAAATTGAAAATAATTCAGGAATACGTAAGAACATAAAGAACTTAGGGTATTCAAGGAATGAAGGTAATTCGAGAAATTCAGGGAATTAAAAAATTGAGAGAATTTAGAAAATGCAGAGTAATTTAAAAGAATTCTAGGATTTTAGATAATTTAGAGAATTGCGAAAATTCAGAGAATTTGAGGAATTCAGGGAATTGGCGTAATTCAAGGAATTGGCAGAATTTCGGGAATTTTGGGATACATAGAATTCCGGGAATTCGAAGAATTCATAGAATTTAGTGAATTCAAGGAATTAATGGAATTCCGAGATTCGATGAATTCCGGTAACTCGAGGACTTCAAAATAATTGAGGGAATTCAAAATATTTAAAGAAATTTAAGAGAATCCAGGGAATACGTAAGAATATAAAGAATTTAGCGTATTCAAGGAATGAAGGTAATTCGAGAAATTCAGGGAATTAAAAAATTGAGGAATTCAGAGAATTTAAAAAATGCAGAATAATTTAAAAGAATTCTAGGAATTCAGAAAATTTAGAGAATTGCGGATACATAGAATTCCGGGAATTCGAAGAATTCAGAGAATTCAGAAAATTCGATCAATTAGTGGAATTCAGAGAATTTAGTAAATTCGATCAATTAGTGGAATTCAGAGAATTCGATGAATTTCGGTAACTCGAGGAATTCAAAATAATTGAGGGAATTCAAAATATTTAAAGAAATTCAAAGTAATTCAGGAATACGGAATTGAAAAATTGAGGAATTCAGAGAATTTAAAAAATGCAGAATAATTTAAAGAATTCTAGGAATGCAGAAAATTTAGAGAATTGCGGAAACTCAGCGAATTTGAGAAATGCAGGGAATATTGGGATACATAGAATTCCGGGAATTCGAAGAATTCAGAGGATTCGATGAATTCTGGTAACTCGAGGAATTCAAAATAATTGAGGGAATTCAAAATATTTAAAGGAATTCAAAAGAATTCAGGGAATACGTAAGAATATAAAGAATTTAGGGTATTCAAGGAATGAAGGTAATTCGAGAAATTCAGAGAATTGGAAAATTGAGAGAAATTGAGGAATTCAGAGAACATTAAAAAATGCAGAGTAATTTAAAAAAATTCTGGGAATTTAGATAATTTAGAGAATTGCGGAAATCCAGAGAATTTGAGGAATTCAGGGAATTGGAGAAATTGAGGGAATATTGGGATACATAGAATTCCGGGAATTCGGAGAATTCAGAGAATTTAGTAAATTCGATGAATTGATGGAATTCAGAGAATTCGATGAATTCCGGTATCTAAATATTTAACAAAAAATATTTAAAACAATTCAAAACAATTTAGAGAATTCGTAAGAATAGAAAGAATTTAGGACATTCAAAGAATGAGGTGAATTCAAGAAATTCAGGAAATTGAAAAGTTGAGACAATGTGAGGAATTTCGAGAATTTATAAAATTCAGAGTAGTTCAACAGAACTCGAGGAACTTAGACATTTTAGAGAATTGCGGAAATTTAGAAAACTTGAGGGATTCAGGGAATTTAGAAAATGTAGAGTAATTTAAAAGAATTCTGAGAAATTTAGAGAATTGCAAGGATTTACAAAATTGCGTAAATTCCGAGAATTTGAGAAATACAGGTAATTTGAAGAATTCAGGAAATTTTGGGATACATAGAATTCAAGGAATTCAGAAATTTAAGTGAGTTCTCTGACTTAATGGAATTCAGAGAATTTGAGGATTTCTGGTAATTCAAGGAACTCAGAGGAATTCAGAATAGTTGAGGGAATTTGGAGAATTAAGAGAATGGCGGAAATCCAGAGAATTTGAGGAATTCGGGGAATTTTGTGATACACAAAATGCCGGGAATCGGAGAATTCAGTGAATTTGACAATCAAGGGAATTCGGAGAATTCAGTGAATTTGATGAATTAAGGGAATTCAGAGAATTCCACGAATGTACGAAACTCAAAAAAACTCAGATAAATTCCAAACAATTGGAGGAATTCAAAATAATTTTGGGAATTCAAAAGAATTTATAGAATTCATAAGAATAGAAACAACTCAGGATATTCCAGGAATTAAGGAAATTCAAAAAATTCAGGAAATAAAAAAATAACGGTATTTAGAGAATTATTAAAAGTCAAGAAATTTATTGAATTTAGAGGATTTAGAATTCAAAGAATTCAAGGAATTCAAAGAATTCAAAGATCTCCAAAGAATTTAAAACAATTGAATGTGAACGCCAGAGTGATCATTGTAGACGTAAACTCCGAGATACACTCAACTCCCGGTATAAGAACCCCCGATTTACGATATTCCTAGAACTGATGGCCTTCGCAACTTCGTGATGGGAAGCCTCGCAGCCGAAAGGGAGGCAGTGCTCATTCAAGCATGACAAGCAGCTCGAGGGCCACACTGTCAGCGCGTTAGTTGCATCAGGTTGCGTCATGCGTCCAAATTCAACATAAATTATTCAAGCGACCCTGTCTGTTTACGTTCTTATATCGGGACTTAAATGTACGTTCTTTTAATATGAAGGTATCAAAGAAAATCGTATCAACTGTAGTATCTGAATCGAGAAGTGAATAAATTTGGTTGTAAATATCAAGTTTAAGGCTTAGGATAATGCAAGTAATCCTTTCGTAGTGGGTTAGAAAATCGTTTCAGGTGTCTGCTGAGCTGGCATTTTAAAAGGTCGATGCAAATTATAGAGAGATTGATGTGCCTACCATCTGTTAACTAGAAGACTGAGCCATTCGGCAGTTTCGTCCTTATAAAGGGCCCTTCTTCTTCGCAATCTGGCCAAATCGTGATGAAGAGCTGTCTGAAGTAATCGAGCTAGTCTGCCCTTTACTATGGTACCTACTAATGCCAAAACCAGCACTAACCATGCCAAGGATAGTCCTGCGGCCCCAACTATCCAGGCTATCGTTAAAGCTCCTCCTAAGAACAAAGCTCCTCGAATTGATTCTGCATCTCTCTGCAATAAAAAAAAGCATTTTATTTATTTCAAATTTTGTATTCTATACTTTTTCAAACATTATTCAATAACACCGGCACACAAAAAAAAACACTTTTCTGTTCTACAGATGCGACACATATATACCCATGTATTTTGACCCGTTGAGCATGAATCCGTGGTACGTTTGACCCCAGCACATCTGGCTCAAGGGCATTTGAAGGTCAAATGGACAGAAAAGTCATTTATGTGAAGATAACTACTATAATTTATGTTTTTTGGGT
>JAABKJ010010790.1:0-10891 GCA_011634705.1 Andricus grossulariae
TTCAAACCAAACAATTACATTTTTCTTCAAGAAAGATGCAATTTCTACTAAAATAAATGAAATGTAAATTGAAAAAAAATGTTCCTAAAAATAGTTTAATTTTTAGCTAAAAAAGATTTAAGTTAAATTTTTAACACTAAGATATCAGTTTTGAACAAACAGTCAATTTTCTACAAAAGCAGTTGAATTTTCAACCCAAAAACACAAATTTCCAACAAAACAGTTGAATTTTCTAATGAAAAGCATAATTTTTTTACCAAATTTTAGAATTTTCAATCAAAGAGTTGCATTTTCATTCAAGAAAATTGAAATTTCTAATAAAATAGATGAATTTTCTAATTGAAAAGATAAATTTTCTGAAAAATAGTTGAATTCTTATCAAAAAAATATTTCAGTTGAATTTTCAACACTAAAATATAAATTTTGAACCAACAGGTAATTTTCTACAAAAACAGTTGAATTTTCAACCCAAAAAAGACGAATTTTCAACAAAAAAGTTGAATTTTAAACGAAAAAGGATGACATTTTAACAAGATTTTCAAATTTTAAGCCAAATATTTGCATTTTTCTCTAAAAAAAGATACAATTTTTATTAAAATAGATGAATTGTAAATTAGAAAGACAAATTTTCTGATATATATATATATATTTGAACAAATAATTCTGTAAGACAATCAAGTTTCGTTGTCCATATTCTTTTTGATCTTATTACCAGTCACTTTGTGTATTTTTGATTGAAGTGACGAATCACGACTTTGTGAAGATCTGCACCTGGGGTGATTGCTAGAGAAATTACTTAGCGACCCTTGTCGGAATGATGTTGAAAAAAACCGCTGTTTGAATAACGAGCACGGGAATTCTAGATTTATCTGAAATTTATCCCTTCTCCTACACTTCCCTTACTTATTTTTATAGAATTATTTTATTATTATTATTATTATTATTATTATTATACCATTAGGAGATTTCCCTTTCGAGGCTGTCTAACGAGACTGGAACCGGACAAATCACGCTTAATCCAAAACGGATTTGGCTTAATTGTACAATAATAATAATAGGTGACTACAATGTAAGTCTATATAGAGACTGATGATCGTGTTTCCCATAACAATGTAAATGCAAGAGAAAATCGAAGTGTCCCGTTACCTGTCTGCGCCATAGTCAGTCCTGTTTCTCTGTTACTGAATTTAATTGAGACTCGGTGAGCGCGTGCTTATACCATTACGAAGAGCAGCAACAGCAGCTTGAAATTTGATTAGATTCTAGTGAAATTCGAGATGGAAATTGAGTAGTCTCTAAACATCCACGGGAATTGTTTCAGGACAATGCACCGCAGCAGTGGGCATGGAGAGCGGCGAGATTCTGGACGAAGACATCACTGCCAGCTCTATGTACGATCCCAGTCTTGGGCCGAAGCATGCCAGGTACGGAGAACAATGATATCGCACTAGCCAAGGTCTCGAGTGGACCACTCGATTCACAAGAATACAGATCTTCCAAATACTCTCCAGATACTCCATCTCTGTCTCTTTAAGTGGGAAGCTCACACTTTTGCGTGTAGCGCATAATGAATGCGACGCAGTTTCATAATCATGAAGCAATACACAATGGTTAACTTATTAAATAGATGATTATTAATCAGAAGAAGCTTTTGTTTTTCTTCATTCTGCTAAGATGTTGTGAGAATAATGAACAGATAATGAGATCATTATCCATATCAATCAAAATCAAAATGAGGAATCAGGATTTTTTTCTATATCCGGTTTTTTTTCAGAAGGAATTAGTAGACTGAGAAAAATATTTGTTTGGCCGGGTTAAAAAACTGCACGTAATAAAAAATTCTATTTGAGCTAAACAAATTTGTTTGCCATACCAACCAATATTGTTATAATCAAAGCCGAATTTTTTGAAAAAGAAACAAAACTGCTTCACGATTTTTTTTTATTATTGTACCTTTATTTATTTCTTAACTTGCAACAAAGAACTCTGTAATTTGCCTCCTATATTTGTGCAGAACATAGCATTTTTTGGCAGTTATTTTCAAACTGAAATACTAAAACAAGGTGTCTAGTTTTTCATAGAAACAATATTCAAGAATTTTTCCAGGTTTCTCAGGTGAAGAAATAAAGTATTTTCAGGTCGCCTTTTTTGTAAATCAAATATTGAAATATCCGTTCGCTGAACATGTTCAAAGTAACTGTTCGAATTTGACTGGTGAAGATAAAATCAAGGAATTACAACAAAAAATCTTGTGAAAGTAGAAATTTTACTTTCTATATAAAATTCATATCATAATGGTGAAAATTCAACTGGAATCTTTTTGGGATGAAAATTTAAGTATTTTTTTGGAAATTCATTTTTGGGTTCGAAATTCAACTATTTTTTGCAGAAAATTAACTATTTGTTCATAATTTATATCTAAATGTTGAAAATTCAAGTGAAATCTTTTTTTGATAAAAATTCAACTATTTTTTAGAAAATTTGTCTTCTTAATTTCAAAAATTCATCTATTTGATTAGAAATTCTATCATTCTACAATAAAAATGCAACTGTTTAATTGAAAATTTGATAATTTTGTAAAAAATTCATGCTTTTTGTTAAAAAATTTAACGGTTTTGTTGATAATTTGACTTTTTGAGTTTGAATTTCAACTGTTTCGTAGAAAATTAAATGTTTGTTCAAAATTTATATCTTTGTGTTTTAATTTTTGCCGGGATCTTAGAATATTAAGGTAGTGAACGCCTTTTCCGGTATATATATATATTTGTGTTGAAAATTCGACTGAAATCTTTTTTTGATGAAAATTCATCTTTTTGCGTTCAAAATTCAACTATTTGCGTAGAAAATTAACTGTTTCTTCAAAATTTATATCATAATGTTGAAAATTCAACTAAAATCTTTTTTGGATAAAAATTCAACTATTGTTTAGAAAATTTGTGTTTTTAGTTTGAAAATTTATCTATTTTATTGGAAATTTCACCTTTCTTTACTAAAAATGCAACTCTCATTGAAAATTCTACAATTTTGTTAAAAAATCATGCTTTTTGTTAGAAAATTCAACTGTTTTGTTGAAAATTAACTGTTTTTCAGAAAATTTGTCTTTCTAATTTACAATTCATCTATTTTAGTAGAAATTGTATCTTTTTTTTAGAGAAAAATGCAAATATTTGGCTTGAAATTTGAAAATCTTGTTAAAATATCATCCTTTTTCGTTTAAAATTCAACTTTTTTGTTGAAAATTTGTCTTTTTGGGTTGAAAAGTCAACTGTTTTTGTGGAAAATTACCTGTTGGTTTAAAATTTATATTTTAGTGTTGAAAATTCAACTGAAATCCTTTTTTGATAAGAATTCAACTATTTTTCAGAAAATTTACCTTTTCAATTAGAAAATTCATCTATTTTATTAGAAATTTCAACTTTCTTGAATAAAAATACAATTCTTTGATTGAAAATTCTGAAATTTTGTAAAAATATTATGCTTTTCATTAGAAAATTCAACTGTTTTGTTGAAAATTTGTGTTTTTGGGTTGAAAATTCAACTGCTTTTGTAGAAAATTCACTGATTGTTCAAAACTTATATCTTAGCGTTGAAAATTTAACTTAAATCTTTTTTAGCTAAAAATTCAACTAGTTTTAGGAACATTTTTTTTTCAATTTACATTTCATTTATTTTAGTAGAAATTGCATCTTTCTTGAAGAAAAATGCAACTGTTTGATTTAAAATTCAAGAATTTTGTTAAATAAATGTATCCTTTTTGGTTTGAAATTAAACTTTTTTGTTGAAAAATTGGCTTCTTGGTTTGAAAATTAAACTTTTTTTGTAGAAAATTCACTGTTTGTTCAATATTTATATATGAGTGTTAAAAATTCAATTAAAATCTTTTTTCGGTAAAAATTGAACTATTTTCAGTTTAAAAGTTTATAATTAAATTGAATGTATAAAAATGAAATCTAAAATTTGATGGAGAATGTAGTGTAAAAATTATTTGAAAGTTTCAATTAAAATAATTGTGTTAATTTTTTCACAATATTAAATTACATAAAGATTTATTTTGATTTGTTTCAATCGTACGTAAATTGATTATTTACTTTGAGTTTATCCAATTGAATATTAGCTATAATTTTTATAATAAAAGTTTATTTACATTTAAAATACCTGTATTACAATTACGTAATTTCTGTCAGTGTTTGTCATATTGTGAAATGATTATTATATGAATTCAATTTTCAAAATTATACGTAACTATGTTTTAATTTTTCCACAGATTATTATAAAAGGTTACTAATGAAATGAATTTTCAGAAATGAAAATGAAAATTTTAAAAAGAAGTAAAGTAAAAATTATTTAAATGCCTGAATGAAAATGATGGTTTAATGCTCTTGATGTTGTGGACAGATGAATTAGTTATTAGATGATTCATTTTTTTCACAATTTTAAATTGAAAAATGAATAAATTTTAATTTTTTCAAATTGAGTACATATATTATTGATTTACGTCAAGATAATGGAATTGAATATCGGCTATAGTTTTTATAATAGAACATTATTAATTAAAAATTGGATATAATCTGTATCATAAAAGTTTATTTAGATTTGAGATAAACCTATTGATAATACATAATTTTTCAAATGTGTCTCACGTTGTGGAATGATTATCTGAATTCAATTTTCAAAATTATATGTAAATGAGTTTTAATTTGTTCTCAAATTACTGTAAAAGGTTACTAAAAAATTGAAAATTGAGAAATAAAAGTAAAACTTATAAAACAAATGAAATAAAAATTATTTAGGTGCCTGCATGAAAATTATAGTTCAATGCTTTTTATGTTGTGGACAGATTAATTATTTACTAGCTGATTAATTTTTTTCTCGATATTAAATTACATAAAGATTGATTTCTAATTTTTTCACAATAACAAACATAAATTGATTATTTACTTCAGGGATATGTAATTGAATATTGGCTATGATTTATATGATTAAAGATTATTTATTTTAAAAATACCTCCATTCCAATTATGTATTTTTTTTAAGGTTTCGTGATGTTCTGAAATGAGTATCTACATTCAATTTTCAAAATTACGTTTTAATTGTTCTTACAATATTAGATTATATATAGATTGAATTATAATGTTTCTATATTAAGAAACATGAATTCATTATTTATCTCAAGGTTATGTAGTTGAGTATTGGATATGATTCGTAAAATTAAAGCTTATTTATATTTTTATTTGATGAAAATATTTATACATTAATTTTCACGATGTGAACTCATTTTTTTCAACAACATTGAACCACTTAATTATTGAATTTTTCTTTTTCTTTTGTGTTGTAAAGGAATTGATTACTGACATTATTATTATATAATTCGATATTAGCTATGGTCTGTTCATTTAAAGTTTATTTATGTTACATATCGCTATTAAATTGAGTATTCTAGCATGACGTCATGGTTTTGACAGCATAGGTGGAAATGCCAGGAAGGTTAGCGTAGTTGGTACAATTCCAACAAGAATTTGTTTGGTACAGAAATATGATCAAATAAATAGTTGTTCGATAACTGAGTAAATGAGAAAAATTAATACAAAACTTAGCGCGCGCTTGCGTGCGCACATAATAGTCTAGTATCTTATAAAGGCTAGTTCTGATTTTTATACATGGATTTGTAGATACCATTTCTTGGTAAGGAACTACCGGGTTTGTTATTGAATACAATTTGACTACCTCGTATGATAGAAGAAACATTCTCCAATACTGAGACAGTCCTTATCAGTTGAGTGTATGGAACAAACGTTTAGTTTCGCTTGACTGGCCTACTTCGTGCGCTGGGGCTGATGGAGAAGCGTTTCCCGCATTCACTCAAGTACTCATTCATGAACATTCCACCCCCAACACACAGATCCTTACACTTGCACTCACACTCACACTTACACTTTCACTCACACTTACACTTCCACTCACACTTTCACTCACACTTACAGGAAAGACAAGGTGCAACTCGCATACATTGATATGCACATTGCACACACGCTTCACACCGGACAGCCAGAGGCAGAGGCAGAGACGTAGTAATGCCTCTTCCAATTTATGTGCATCTCTATGAACCTCTGAAAAGGGGCGGCATTATGCTCGAGCAAGATTATTGTGAGAAGTGAGCCAAGAAGAGCGCGGGGTGTTGGAAAAGAGCCCCCTTCCCAAAAGAGAAGAAAGGCCAGGAGATGGGGGTGGTTACCCAGTTTGTAAACGAGGCGGAGTCCTGGCAGGGCTCGTTTCGTTATCAAAAGAATCCTCCATCCGTCCTGGCCTGGCTCCTGTCCCGTTCGTGTCTCTTGCTCCTTCCTCTCTTTATCTATACTGCTCTTAGAGTCTTCCCAGAAAATATTGATGTTTGTTATGTCAGTTGCACTGTCAAAGATTTATCGGAATTTTTTTTACGAAGTTTTTTTAGGATCTTTTCTACAGCCCCTCCCATTTCCCATTACTCCCCTTCACTTATACATTATTCCCTTCCCCTAGTTCCAATCACCTCTACTTCAACCCGCTTTCCCTCCATTCCCCTACTGTCCTCATTTTCTTTCCTAGTTTCTCTTCAACTACTCCCCCTTCTCTTCAATCAATACTTCCCCTCCCTTTGAATATAGCAGCATCCAAAAACACATCAATATTTTTTCAGGCATGGATGCATAAGCGAAACACTTCCGAAAAAAACACTTGATGTGGGAAGCGCACACTTTTTCGTAGAGCGCATAATGCATGCCGCGCAGTTTCATAATCATGAAGCATGAATGTTCACATAAAAGGGTTTTGCAGCTTATTGGGACGTTAACTAAGTCGCTCAAATCTCTTCCTATCCCTATCCTCCCCCCAGCTATTACCCGCCCCTTCCTACTTGCCTTATCGTATACCTTCTCACCCCCTCCCCCAAAAAACCCCTATATTCTCTCCCATAGTTACCATTTTCTCTTGTAGTTAATCCTACGTTCCCTCAATTCTACTACATTTCGCCTCCTCTTACCTACTTGCACTCTCCTGTTATCCTTCCACCCTCCCCTCTTTTACTGTCACTTTCTTTACAAGCTGTAGATCTACCCACTTCCCCTATTCTACACTCTCTCACTCCCCTCGAAACTTTTTTTCTTATCCACTACTTCCACTAACCACGTGTCCCCTGCTTTTCCTATCCTCTTCCTTGCTTTTCCTCGCCTGTTGTCCTCGAACCTCCCCTCTTCTATTATACTCGCCACCCCTACATTCTCTCCACCCATTTCTCTCCCTCCCTCCATATTTCTCCTCCTCTTTACCTCGTCTCGCCTCATTTCGAGCCTCGCCTCGCCTTGTTTTGCCTCTTTTCGAGACTCGCCTCGCCTCGCCTCTTCTCGTCTCGAAACTTGTCTCGTCTCGAAACTTGTCTCGTTTCGAAACTTGTCTCGCCTCGAGTCTTGTATCAACTTAGGTCTAGCCTTGTCCCGTAAGTCTCGTCTGAAGACTCGTATCGTCTCGAGTCTTGTCTCGACCCGTCTCGAGTCTCTTCTCGTCTTGAGTCTTGTGAAAAAGGTACGACAGACGGGGCAAACCATTTTCGCAAAACTTAGGAAATTTCTCCAAAGATACTGAAGAAAATATTGCATGTTTTCTCAAGTTATTGTAGGAAATATTATAAAACAATGTTAACATTTGACGCACTTAGTGAGAAATATTTCCCGAATATTGTAAAATACCAAAAATATAATTACCAGAATAAAAAATTCAAACAAATGAAATTTTCAGGAACGTAAGATTACCATTGATAAATAAAATTACCAAAAATACTTGCTAACGATTCTAACATATTTTAAAAGAAATGATTAACGGAAATAGAAAAATGCACAAATTTTAAACTTAAGATTTCGGCATTTTGAAAAGTCTGGTTTTGAAATTTTACTAATGATGCGATTTCAGGAATTCAATAACTTCGATATTTTTAAACTTTATTTATTTTTTCGTCAATTTTAACTTTCGGTATAACTCAGCTTCGTTCTTAAATACTTTCGTTAGTTTCAATCATCTTCGGTAATTGAAAATTAGGAAAAATTTTATTCTTCACAAATTTTCTATCTCGATAATTATATATCCAGTATTTTTCAAGATTTAGGATTTTTCAGCAATTTTATATTTGAACATAATATAAAAGATTGATTTTAATCAGGAATACTAACTTGTTGAGAACCTAAAATGTTAAATATTCGAGAAAAAAAAGTTTATTTTCAGGCAAGAGGAATTATTTTTTGACCGGTAAAGATATATTTTCAACCAAGAAAGAATATTTTTACTTTCCTATTAAAACTTTTTTTTAATTTCAGTTGAAAATTGCTTTTTTTCAAATTTTTTTCCTGTGTGGAAAATTAATTTTTTTCAACTAGAAATTCGTCTTTTTGGTCTTGAAATTCATCCCTTTTCGCAGAAATTTAACCTTCTTTGGTTCAAAATGCCCCTGTTTGTTTAAAAATTCATCTCTTTTAGTAGAAAAGGCATCTTTTTTGTTTTAAAATTGATCTCACCGGCTGAAAATAAACTTTATTCGAAAATTTTACTTTTGGCGTTAAAAATGCAACTATCTTCGAAAAAATTAATCTACTTGTTTGAAAGTTTTGTTGATAATTCATTTATTGTGCTTGGAAAATCTACAACTTCTTTTAAATTGGAACTACTTTGTAAATTTTTTTAGTTTTTTGATCAGAGATCCATCGTTTTGTTCAAAAATTCAATTATTTTGTGGCGAATTACCTATTTCCTTGAGATCTCATATATTAGGGTTGTAAGTTAAACTATTTTGTAAAAAATTCGTCTTTTTGACAAAAATTTAAAAATTTGGTAAAAAATTGGACTTTCAGGTTCAAACTGAACTTTTATGTTATAAATTCATATCATTGTTTGAAAATTAAACTATTTATTCCAAAATTCAACTATTTTGTTGGAAATGTGTTTTTTTAGTGGGAAATTAATTTTTTCCCATTGAAAGATGAATATTTTCTTTGTTGTTGTAAAGTTATCCTTTATAAGTGGAGAATTAAACTATTTGATAAAGAATTGATGTATTATTATTAATCATTAGCGACCTTGTGGATTCAACTATTTTGTATAAAATTTCCCTTTTTTAGTTAAATTCAAATAATCGAAAATTCGCCAGGTTTTCTTGTTGAACTTCAGTTTTTTAGTTGAAAATATAGGGATGTAGGAAATTTAGGGATTGAAAATTGTCTTCCTTCAGAAAAATTTCTACTTTTCTGGTTTCCATTTTCGGTCGTCAATGTTGGATTGAGAATTCATATTTTGAATGCCGATGGCACTGGACCTTGCGTCATCGCAGATATTGATAAAAAAATAGAAATTATAGATTGCCTGTAGGGTAATAAGAACCCGCCATGCTGACTAAGCAAATCCTAAACCCACGTACCTTAATTAATTATTGAGAAATTAATTTTCCCTCAAAATTAGCATGATCACGGATTAAGGGCAGGCACCCATATTCTTATAATGAGTCCTCGATGCCACCAATCACGTGATTTTTTTTTTAATTTCGCGATAATGCTAATTTTGAGGGAAAATTGATTTTTCAATCCTTAATTAAGGTACGTGGGTTTATGACTAGACCTTGCAATGCGGCGAGGTCTAGTGTCGCTGGCTCTTAGACTATCAACTACTTGTTCAAAAATTGAACAAGATGAAAGGAGCCATCTCGGAGAAATCAAATGAAAAAAAATCCATTTTGGAGAAACCAAATAAAAACGTTTCATCTCAGAGAAATCAAACGGAAAGGAAAAATTAATATTTCGATCATTAATTAGGGTACGTGGGTTGAGGACTAGATCTGGTGATGACGCAAGGTCTAGTGTCGCTGGCTCTTAGACTAGCGACCATTTGTTCGAGAATTGAACCAAATAAAAGGATCCATCTCGGACAAAACAAATAAAAACGTTTTATCTCAGAGAAAGCTAATGGAAAGGAAACAGTAATTTTTCAATCATTAATTAAGGTACGTGGCTTCAGGACTAGACCTTGGTACGACGCAAGGTCTATTGTCGATGGCTCTCAGACTATAAATTATTTGTTCAAGAATTGAAACAAATCAAAACGTTTCATCTCAGAGAAACCAAATGGAAAGGAAAAATTAATTTTTCAATCAATAATTAAGGTACGTGGGTTCAGGAATATACCTTGAGTTGAAGCAAGATCAAGTGTCGCTAGCTCTCAGACTATCAACTTTTCGTTCAATAATTGAACCAAATGAAAATGATCGATTTAGGAAAAACCAAATGAAAATAATCCATCTCATAGAAACCAAATAAAAACGTTTCATCTCAGAGAAATTAAATGGAAAGGAAAAATTAATTTTTCAATCAATAATTAGGGTACGTGGGTTGAGGACTAGACCTGGCGATGACGCAAGGTCTAGTGTCGCTGGCTCTTAGACTAGCGACCATTTGTTCCAGAATTGGACTAAATGGAAAGGATCCATCTCGGAGAAAACAAATGAAAAGAATCCATCTTGGAGAAACCAAATATAAACGTTTCATCTCAGAGAAACCAAATGAAAAGAAAAAATTATTTTTTCAATAATTAATTAAGGTACGTGGGTTTAGGACTAGACCTTGCGATGGCGCAAGGACTTGTGTCGCTGGATCTTAGGCTATCAACTACTTGTTCAAAAATTGAACTAGATGAAAAGGAGCCATCTCGGAGAAATCAAATGAAACGAATCCATCTCGGAGAAACCAAATGAAAACGTTTCATCTCAGAGAAATCAGACGGAAAGGAAAAATTAATCTTTCAATCATTAATTAGGGTACGTGGGTTGAGGACTAGACCTGGCGATGACGCAAGGTCTAGTGTCGCTGGCTCTTAGACTAGCGAC
>JAABKJ010010791.1:0-10890 GCA_011634705.1 Andricus grossulariae
AACAAAATTTTATTTTGTTTTCAGGAATTACAATAGGAGCATTTTGTGGTATTTGTCCAAATTTTATCGTAAGATTCCTGGTTTATTTTCAAGAATTTATACATCACCTTTTGAGTGAAAATTGGTTTAACCTAGGCTTGCAAAGTGAAACTTTGCCTGTTATATTCCTTGATGGAAAAACGACCCAAAAAATTGGTGAAACTTAAAATCAAATCATGCACTACTCTCGGTGGCATGATTGGAATTTAAGTTAAAAAAATTGTTGAGGTAGTTTTTCCAAATTATTCAACTTTTTTCTCACTTCCAGAAAATACTGCATCACTCCGGGTCGCATTACTAACATTTATGTTTGTAACGGTTTTTTGTTGTTGCAGTTTTTGTTCAAGGAATATATTAAGGCGGGTTCTCTTTTAACAACAAACTTTCATCTATTTTTAAAAAATGGCTTAAGATCACAGAATTTACTAAATTATTTAAACCTCCCTAGATTATTAGCAAATAATGCACTGCGTCCGATTGCATGATTAAAATGTATGTTTTAAAAGTTTTTTCATTATATTTTGAACAAGGAATGCAATGCATTTGTCTGATTTATAATTAAGTGCAAAAAATATTAAATTTTTTATTTTGTTTTGGATTTTTTGCAAAAAACTGTGTTTTATATTGTGATACAGTGATTTTTAATTGTGACTATCTCGGAACGGAATAATTTTTTTTTTGTATAAAACATTCATGATTCTCATTCAGCATCCTTATATCTCGGGAGCAATTTTTTATTTTTGTAAAACATTAGAAATATAATTTTTAGTCGCTATCCCAATCCGATTTTGAAAACCTACGAAACTTTAGTCTCAAGATGTCGGTCTATTTTCTTGGAATTGGCTAACTTTTTTGCATCCAACTTTGCTTACTTGTATTCATAAACTTGATCTTGGAGAACAAAAAGCTCTCAAATTCAAATTATTTCAAGTTCTTGGAAGTTCACCACGCATTTGTAACTGATATAAGCTTAGATATGAGTGAATAAATCAAAAATATCCAGGATTGTGAAAAAAATTCAAAGTGTTGAAACAAGTTTGGAAAATTATCATGAAATTTCCATGAAACTCACTACGAGGGGGCTTTTGGAGTAATAGAACACGAATTTGAGGTCAAAATTCGAAAATTGAAAAAGTTGACTCCCATTTTGAAAATTTGATTAAATTGTTTAATTTTTATGGTGAACATAACGAGTTTTTTTTTACCTAAATAACAAATTTGGGGTCCAAATTCATAAATTCAAAAGTTTGGGAAATTTTATTAAATTAATAGATTAAAAAAATTGTATACTTTGGTCCTATAACATATTTTGTTTTCCTAAAGCTACTTTTAAACTCAGCTTATTAAAAATTAAGAAAAAAAGATTTCTAAATATTTTTGTAATGCTTTCCCTTTGGAAAACTTACAATTTCGTATAAATTCTTTATTAATAAATTCATCCAACATCACCTTCTCTTCAATTTCTACTTTTTAATTGCAATACAATTAAAAAATTGTAATTTTGACTTATTTAATATTAAAATCTGCCAATTAGAAATGATGTAGTCTAATAAGTTTAGATCTGGAATTATTCAACGTTGAGGAAACTAATTTTTCACGATATTAATTGATGAAATACAATTTTTTCGATTTGTTATATTTTTATTGTTAATTATTGTTATTGAATTAATGTAATGAATTATCGAAGCAAGTTTTGAACACAAAGGTCTAATTTCTTATGATTCTACATCAAGTTTTCACTTTAATCACGAAGGCTTTCAGTATTTTCAATGGAAATTATTTCTTGAAAAGTAACTGCAATCTTTAAAGCAATGAAAGTAATGCAATTGTGACGATCTTTACGTTGTGAGTTAAACAATTAATTCAATATTTTAAGCTTAACCATTTGAGTTTTCAAGTCCTTATAGGATTTAAGAATTTTTAACTTAAAAACAAACCTTTAAAACGTAACGAAAAAGTGTTTATACACTTTTTCATTACCTGTTCTTATCATCTACAAATAAAAAGACCTACTTTTGACTACGTAATAGTTTAATTTTGAGATTATAGTCTTTCTATTTAAAAAATCAATTTAAATATTATAAACATAAAAATTGTTTTTGAAATTATTCTGCATTTCATTACTCTCTCGCACGCACTCATTTATATTACAGTCAAAAAAGAGACAAACAACAGTCGCCCGTAACGACTGGTATTTCTCCGGCTATGGTGGGATCACCCAAAATCTGAAGTAGTCCAGAAGTAGTCAGAGGGTTAGTCACAGTAATTATTGAGTAGTCGCTTTAGCGGTCTCTATAGCAGTCAGCTATCTGACTCCCTGACATGTACAAGTGGTCGCTATAGCTCGCTCCTCATTGGTCGATTGAAACTTTTTTGTACCAAAACTAAGCTTCATACCAAATTTTGCTACAGGACTTTTGTTTGTCTGCGTATTACATAGTACAATGGACTGTATAGGGGGTGGGACACCCTGTATTTTCTCTATCGAACAAATAGCGAACCAAAGCTTTAACAGGGTGTTTACTGTGTGGGAATTAAAGGAAATCCGGGAATTGTCCTTGATTTTATTTTTGATGCGGGAAGTGCATTTCATTTCCTTATAATTTATCATTTTGCATTATCCCTTTGAGCTACCTGCGCTACTTTTTTCTTACTTAAAATTGAAATTCTTAAAAATTATTAAAAAATTAAAATATATATGTTTTAAATAAATGGTAATATTGCAATCGAGCAAATTATGAATGTCGCAACCCACGACGCATTGTATATATGGTTCTATCGTAAGAGGGACCTCATATTTATAATCGGGAAAAGGCGGGAATTGTCCGGAAATTTCGTGGGCAAAATTTAGTAGACACCCTGTTTAAAAACAATCGACTATATGAAGGTCTGGTTTGTTTGAGTACGGCGTGGAATCCACCTTATGTGGAAGGTCTTCCATAACAGTCCGAAAGGCAGCTAGCTGCTTTCTAATTGGTAGTCTAAAAAGTTCCAGACAATGCAGGAGGTGTTCAATAAAACTGCCTGCAGCTAGCACCCTATCAACTCACAAGTTCTCCAGGTTATTCTTCAGCCTCACATGGACATTCCCGTAGCCGAAATCATGAGAGGATAAATTATAACCTCTTTCAATTGACACACCCTCATGATTTCTTGCCTTAGTGGGCTATACTTTTGAGTCTTGTTCGTATAGCCCTCTTAGTTGTTTCTGTCGAGGGGAACTGTCACTTTGATGACTTTGACATGTTGTGACCGCTAAGTCAATCACCACAATTTCCGGCCTATTGTGGAAAATAGTGTGGTCTGTAAGGATAGTCCGATCTCAATATAGACGGTAGTTCTCGTTTTCGATTACAGCTGCTAGAACGTATTTAGTAGTAAAAAGGCATTCATTCCTCCAGTGGCATTAGGTTCAAGGCTCACTAGAAAAAACTGCGCTCACAACAAATGTTGCATAATTTTAGAACGAACAGAAAATTCGTTTTGAATTTTCAAAAATTTAAGTTTTCAGTTCCAAAAACCTAACTAACTCACAATTTCTTCCCCTTGGCTTATATGATTCGATTCATTTTGGCATTATCACTCCGCCCTGGTCTGAAACTGTGTCATAGAAAGGTGTTGAATCAGTTGCAATGGCAGAACGAAATTCCAGTAGAGCGCGTTCGAAGCTCTCTTAGAGACGCTTAAAGTTTTTCGGGACTTTGGTGTTGTTTTTGTTCGTATATGGTCATTGTGGTGCAAAAGCTTGACTATGTTCTGCTGAAATCTGGTGCCCCCTCTTTAGCTATTAAGTAATTTAAATATATAGAGCGGTACATTTATTAATCATCCTATAATACTTACAAATTCTTCGTTTCTTTTTCTAAAAATGCAAGTGACTCAAGGAAAATTTGTATTTACTACCTAAAATTAATCGAAATTAGAAGTATTTTTTTTTGCATAGTTAATTGACAAATTATGCGAAGTAAAATTGTTTCGATCGTGATTTAAGAAATTTATTTAAAATTTTGACTATTTGCAGATATAAGATCAGTGGAGATTCAGTGCTTGACAACGTGGCGTGTGCGCGAGCATTCAATACAGATCACCAAACCAAGTTGCTCATAGACGCCACCGCGATGATGACGGAATCGAGATATGCATTATTGATCGTGGATAGTGCTACAGCTCTTTATAGAACAGATTACTCTGGCAGAGGAGAGTTATCCGCTAGACAAATGCATCTCGCGCGGTTCCTGAGGATGTTGTTGAGAATAGCAGATGAGTTCGGAGTCGCAGTTGTCATCACCAATCAGGTTGTTGCTCAGGTAGATGGAGCTGCCAGTATGTTTGGCGGTGACCAGAAAAAACCGATTGGTGGTAATATCATTGCTCATGCTAGCACCACTAGATTGTACTTGCGTAAGGGTAGGGGCGAGACCAGAATTTGCAAAATATATGATTCGCCCTGCTTACCCGAAAGCGAAGCGACGTTCGCAATCAATGCCGATGGCATTGGTGATGCGAAAGAGTAATTTTTTATGTTAGGCAAATAGTAAAATTTTTTTTTATTTATTACAGTCCTTTCTTCATTCACAGTATAGTATTTATTAAAAATTATATAATATCCTATAATAGATTGCAGAAACTAAACAGGGTTTGAAACGAATTGAAAGAATATTTGGATAAGGTTGTTACAGTTACACTTTTTTGTTTCAAATTTATAGAAATCCTTAAAGATAAAGCATACAATAAAATAATTTCGTATGACTTCAAGTCGTATCAGTATTTAATTTTAGTAAGAATTTGAAACGATTCAATTGATCCGTTTCAAGCCCTAGTTAAACAGGCAATAAATTTAATTGGAAGACTCGTCCCATAAATCATTTTGCTTCCAATCGCAAAGGCTTTATATATATTTTTATGAGAGAAAATCTGAATATCTATACATCAATATAAATGAAAGCTTTAATTAATGAGTGTATCTTAATTTTATTTTCCATATGTATAGAAAGTTATGAGGGAGGAGAAAATGCAACTTATGTGAACAGAACTTAAGAAATGTTGTGTTCAATTCGAAAAATGTTAATCGACGTTAAAAAAAAAATTTGTGATGAAACTGTCAAGTATCTTTTTACTACTGTTTAGAAATATTGTAATTTTTAACACTGAAATACAAAGCACGAGTCGATGGGTGCAATTAAGACTATGCCATCATTTGGAACATACAAATAATAGACATAGAACAGAAAACCGTGATAGAAAAGACGTGACTCACGAGTGAGATAGTCAGACTTAGCAAACAATTTCTACATTAAAAAGACGGACTGCTGCAGGGTTACGAACTTCTTCATTTTTAACGTCTCACGTGACTCCTCTATTTGACTTACGGCTTTCTTCTACACTGGGTCACAGACACCAATCGCTACGTCTATTTAAAGCAGAAGTCAGTTGCTACGTCTAACTGACTACTTCACTCGTGAGTCACGTGTATTCTTTGTATGCTTAAAATGGTGGCATAGTCATATTTGCACCTATTGGAGTGACGCTTGTGTATGTTATACATAGCCATTTATATCTTATAATTTCAAGACAATAAAATTGATTAATTTTCTAGTGAAGAAGGTAATGGTCGTTAGTTATTCCCAATCCATGCCTTTACAAAAATTCTGCTGTGTATATAAACTCGTCCAAAATTAGTAAATTAGCGAATAAGGACTGAAAGACCGGTGAAACCCTCGTGTGTCTTGAAGACACGAAGCGACCAAGCATGACAGCCTGCTTCATCGATCTCTCAAGTACCTCGCAATGTTTTTGACATGCGGGTATGACTTTGCGGTTACAAACCAGTGAAAGTTTCGCAGCTTCGGATCTTTATACCTCTCCTTCTTTTCCATCTCTTTGGCAGTGATGTTTTAGTCGGCCGGAGCCAAGAGTTCGATTACGAATATATTTTTATTGTTTCTCGAAGTCCTAGATAACGATATCAGGCCTCGAGTGAACAATGGAGACTGCTGTCCGAAAATCGTAGTTCCAGAGAATTTGGATCTTCTCGTTTTATAAAATTGACTCTATTTCCTTTAAAGCGCTCGGCAGGGCAGGGTCGCGGCCAACACCGTAAGAGCGACTAAATTCGGTAGAGATACGTCGTTCCAGCGTGAGTAGGACACCTGGATAGTATGTGTTCTAGGTACTTAGCGTGTGCATGACACGCACTACACCTATCGCCGGGAACTTCTTGACGTACAATGCAGTCACTATTTTCAGGAGACAATCTGTTCCATTTGCAACGATCTAAGCTGTACCCACGATAATTCGGTTCTGAAGACATTGAAATTTAGAACTCCCCGTCCGCCTTGACGGCGTGGGATGTATGATCGCGGAACGGACAAATTGATATGCAAGATTTTCTGTATATGCATGATCTTATGCGTGGCGATATCGAGGACCGTAAGTTTGCGCTTCACCCATGGAACTACCCCAAACAAGTAGAGTAAAACTGAGACGGCAAGCATCCCAGCAAAAAAGAAAGTATTGATACGATTTGAATTGAAAAGATTAAGACACCCCGTAAATCCCGCCTGGTGACAATGACGCATTGGGCCAGTGTGTCAATGCGTGTAAATTCGAGAAGACGGTATTTCAATTTTGAATCTTTCTATCCGTAAAAATATTGGTCAATGCATCTGAATTCGTGAGAGTAAAATACACACTCGAATTCGCCCCAATTTGTCACTGCGAATTTCAGCAAGTGTTCATTTATACAATTTAATCCATTACAGGAAAAAAACGTGCTAGGCATATAGAATTTATTGTAAATGTTTAGTAAATTGTCCCGCAGCTCAGTGGGAACACTGTTGACTGATACACGAGGGATCGCTGGTTCAGGTCTCGGCGTATGATTCACGCGCATTCATAAATGTTGATTCACCCCAATCTGTATCAATTCCTTCTTTTTTGCTGGGATGTTAGTCGCAGATACCTTGTTCAACGCCGACAGATTGAAAGACCAAATTTGTCGAAGAAGACGCTTGCATCTGCTTCGAAGAGACTCCTTAACTAATGTTACATCCTGAATGCGGCTCTGAGGCACTGCTAGGTATGTATAGGCTTCTCCAGTATGAAGACATCTACTAACACTCATGTCCGAAAGCGCGGGGTCACCGGGAACACCAGTAATTTGTCCTCGCTTCAGATTAATCTTGGCACACTTTTCCAGTCCAAAGTCTATACCAAGGTTCCCCTTCAATGATATTTAAAGCACGCAAAAGTTGGCTTGCACCAGAAGCATAGATCTTCAGGGCATTTATATGAGATATATGAGTGCCCTTATGCTCGCGATGATTAGTGTCGCCGCAGAGGTACCCAGGAGAATTGCGTAGTGCGAGAGATAATAGCAGAATTGTGATACAAAACAGCAGATGGCTCATGGTGTCGCCCTGAAAGACGCCCCTCTGTAAGGTGACGCTGTTCGTTGTCACAGGATAATTTGCAGACGAGATTGTAAATCTAGTTTTCCAAAGGCATCAATCTCTATAAATTCTCTATGTGTAGATGAACCTCCACACTTTCCAACAGACAGATGATAAGTCTATGAGAGGTTGAATCGAAAGCATTCCAGTAGTCAATCCATGCCATCGACAGGCAGTGCTGGTGGACTGCTGCGTCTTTGGAGACTGTCATGTCAATTAGCATATTTTCTCGGCAGGCTGCTACACCTTTTTTCGAGCCACTTTGTTCGCAACCCCACACTGTGTGTATTTTTAATGCATAAAAAGTTTAAAAAAAATGAAAATATATTAGTGCCTCAACCAGGACTCGATTTCGATGACTAGCATCTTAATAGACTTGCATTTTTCCTCTTGACCAGCTTACCTCTATGATTATAACTTTTTTTCAGGCAGTCACTCCGTACGCGTACTTCGAAATTTCTTGAAAATATCTTTCTTTTCAAAAACTTTACATTTGCGTGAAATATTGCTACTATTTGACACAAAAGATAATTTATTACAACAAAGACATCGTTTCATTTTTGTAAATTGACATTTTCGAGGTGTAACTTCCAAAAAAATGTCATAAAATGTTGAGGTCTGTCTGTGGACTAAGGCTGATTCAAAGATTAAAATAAGGTGGGGATTGATTTATTTAATCGTGAGGGAAGTTTTGTTTTATGCCAGCAGAGAGTGGACCATGTTATCCAAGGCGACGTTGCGGTTCGTTGCGACGGCGGCGATGTCTACCGATACGGGATTTATCCTCTCTGTAACTGAGATCTGCTTCAAGGAAGGACAAGGGTGCTCCAGAGTGACGTTACGGCTCGTTTCAATGGTGGTGATTGCTGCCGATACGGGACTGATACTTTCCGCCTGATAAGAAGGCTTGGTTACGTTTGACAGCTCCGATCGGCTTTGAAAGGGATTGGACAGAAACGGCATTCCTCGGTATTGAAATTTTTAATACCTTTGATTCCAGGCCTTCTTACCGGACGTAGCAGATAGCAACTTCAACGCTGCTGGAAGTTAGATGCAAGTGACGGAAGGTAGGGGTCCAAGAATAGAATAGGCAACCGGGTAAGGTAAAAACTAGCGTTCTGAGAATCACGATTTAATTATTAATGATGGAATTTTTAAGAGAAAAAATGTTTTTGATTATGAGAACGATTTTAAAAATATAAAAATGATTTATCTAACCAGTTATATTTTTTTCGGATTTTTTTATGTCGCCGTGAATGGATTTCCGAACGCACCGAAGTATATCCAATTTCAAAAAATAATTGGTTTATTGCCAGAAATCATGAACAAGTCATTTAACCTTATTTAGAAATGTAACATTTCTTATAACAAGATTGTTTCTTCTTTACTACTTATAAAAATTAATGTTTAATCTTTCGCCTATTTTTCCCCACTTTGGCTGAAAATACACTCCACGCCCGATAGAACAACGTCCGATTTACGATATTCCTAGAACTGCTGGCCCACGCAGTTTCTCAGCTCACGGGGCGAGAGACGGTTGCCACTTATTCTTGAAAACACCAGCAGCGTAGTGGAAAGGTGCAGTGCGCGGATATTCACACACGTATATTGCACAATATTACGTATTCCAATTGTCCGATTGAGTATCAAGGCCAATGCGAGACAACCTTCGAAACTGTTCTCATATCGGACGTGGAGTGTATGAGGTTGAAAATACGTTTTTTTTTGTTTAAAATAATTTTTTAAACTGAAATGTAACTTTTCCATTTTTGGTAGAAAATTGATCTTTTTTAGTTGAAAATTTAACTATTTGTTTTCATGTTTATGTATGTTGTAAAAAATTCGTATTCTTCGGTAGAATCGTAATCTTCTTGGTTGAAAATTCGTCTTTTTTGTTTTGAATTCATATCTCTTGGTAGAAAGTTCATATTTTTTGGTTGAAATATCAACTATTACATTTTTTGTTTATAATTTATCTTTCTAGGCTAGAAATTAAACTATTTGGTTCAAATTTTAACTATTTTGTTGAAAACTTAATTACTTTGCTGAAAATTCAAGTATTTTGTTAAAAGGTCATTTTTTAAATCGAAAATTCTACTGTCTTGTTGAATATTCGTCTATATAGACAGAAAATTTATCCTTTTGGATTGAAAATTAATCTTTCATGGTAAAAAAAGTCTACTTTTTTGGTAAAAATGAATAAATCAGTTTTAAATGTTCAAATTTTTATCTGAAATTTTATTCTTCTATTCCATTCATAAAAGATTCTACGTTTAAAATGTTACAAGATTAAATGCTAGTCTCTGAATATTGATGGTCAGGGAAAATGTAAAATTGGTCAGGAAAAAGTCGAGGAATTTTGAAAATTAAGTTTCCAAATTGCCTAGTTTAAAAGCGCAGAAACTATACAATTTGGAAGTGGAACTTGTAAGTAAAAGTATAAGAGGAAGAAAGGGAATGGTAAATCGTAGGGCAATCGTGTAATTGAAAGAAGTAAAATCGTTTTCCCAATACCCGCGCCGGAACTGCGACTTACATGTTCATTCAGAAGAATCTAAGTTGGTGTTTTCTCGATTGTTGACGTCACAGCGAACTAAATGGGCATTTAGTTTACTAGGGGACTAAGTATTGCCATGTGCATCCATGCGCAACGAGCGGGATGCGTCGATTACCAACTCGCATGATTTGCCACCCTCGCGCGGCAAACTCCATGCTGATTGATAATCGACTTTGTATCCCGCTTGTTGTACAATCTACCAAAATACATATTTTTTAATTACTTGAACTATTTTAAATTCTTCACTAACTAAAGATGGACAAAATAACGCAAATACTGATTATATCGTGCTGCATCTTGCCTCTTCGATCGAGAATTTAAAAAAAAATATATATATATATATATATATATTTTTTTTTTAGGCACATCAAAATGTTGAGTTGACAAGGAAAATAAAGATTTGCGTTTCGAAAAAAATTAATGCGATATTATATTATTATTACATTGGAACTTGGATTTAATTAGTCCGGATCTACTGCATTCCGAGAATTGATGCCGCGGACGTTTCGTGAAACGTGGAGCGCGGGAGGGACTGCTCAGCC
Organism: Andricus grossulariae; assembly: GCA_011634705.1. Lineage (NCBI taxonomy): Eukaryota > Metazoa > Arthropoda > Insecta > Hymenoptera > Cynipidae > Andricus > Andricus grossulariae. The sequence goes on from JAABKJ010010791.1 coordinate 10,590, forward strand.
AAGCGTCACAATAAGCGGCTCAAGGCTACTGCAAACGATGCCCAAATCCAGTATTCAATCCAAGTTCCAGTGTATATACGGAGGCTCAATTTAAATCCCGCGTTACGCTATTGGGTACGGACACGACCTTGATATTTACCGGATATGACAGGCAGCATCCGCGGCGGCCAAAGCCTAAAATCCCTGAGGGATAGAAATTTGAAATTTACGGAAGATAACATGTGTGCATTGTTTTGAAATATAATAAATGCATAAATGATTGCTTCAAAAACGTATATAACATTTTTCAAAACGAAGCAAA